>VMBQ01003634.1:78165-99930 GCA_007657795.1 Dreissena rostriformis
TTTTTGCGAAACTGCTCAAATATGTTCATCTACGTATTGTTATCATAAAACAAAAATAAAAAAGGGGGTCACCGCACTTTGAACAGAGATTTTTTTGTTTAACTATCCCTACCGTCTATGTCGAATTTCCTACAATACAGCAATTAGGCGAAACCCAAGTACCGGTACATAGACTGTTAGAGATATGCATAAACATTATATATTGTTTACAATCTTAATTGGGATCACAACGGCTTACTAAAAAACACAACACTAATACAATATTTAATCACAAACATAAGACCATACAGTATCAAACTCGACCTTAATCATCAATAACAGGGACTTGTTGACAGATTTCGGCATGTTTTGAAGTTTGTGATTAAATGCTTTAAATTGATTAATGTAAAGAACAGGACTAAAGAGCTCCAGGAAAAAATCAAGAGTGAAATAAAAGAAAGAAAAAAAGAATAATAAAAAAAGTTAACCACAACTGGGATCGAACCACTGAGTACCTACTATGAACCTACTCGGTCATTAATTAGTGATGATTCTGATAACAAAACTATTGGGTTGTGATAATAGCATCGGTGTTGCTATAAATTTATCCTCGGTTAAATAAACTGCCGCAACACCCCTTAAACTATTGTTAAATAGTTAATTATTTTCTTGAAAAAAATCGGTTTGTTACGGGGAAAATGGTTGAAAACTGACCCAAAGAAATAAATGTAACAGCAGGTATAAAAATAAACCAACAGTCATAATTTGTCACCGCTGTGGCAAAATTGTTACCGCAGTGACAAAATAGATATCACCGCGGTGACAAAATTGTTGCCGCAGAGACAAAATTGTCACCGCGGTAACAATCTTGCCACTGCGGTGATATCTTTTTTTAGCTGTTGGCGTTTTTGTACTTTTGACCCAAATGGTACGGCATACTTGAGAACCCTCTTCAGTGCCAGTGGGCATCAAACTGGGACCTTCTGATAGCTTAAGGCAGATACCATGTCAAATATGCCAGCACAGCCTTTTTATAATTTATGTTTTAAACTTAGTGTCTTATTTTAAATACTTCAAGAACATGTGTAACTAAGTACTTTTTTGCTACTGTCCTCTGCATTAAACATGAATTGATGTATGCATGTGCATGCAACTAACTCAATACATGTCATGTAATTACAGTATCAATGTTGTTTGGTTAGTTATAGGCTTTCACTTGTTATATGAAACCACTCATGCATTTCACTAAATAATTATACAATTTATGGGTCACATGATCTATGAAAAATTCCTAAACCTCATATATAATATAACTATATCAAAATATAGCTACCTTCCGGTAGCTGTACAGTTCAATATAATTTTAAATTTACCACACTACGTGAAGTTGTTATAAGACATCAATCTTGGAATAAACTTTTCCACACTCTACACTAGTTATATGCTGTTCACCTATTGTTATTATTAGAACCATGGCTTACTTCTGATATTCTTGCGTTTATTAAAGAGCGTGATCGCCTTCTATATATGTTCAAAAAAGAAAAAAAGAAAGAATTTTATAAGTCTTATTGTTAGTATAGGAACATGGTTCAGAAAGAAGTAAAAAGAACTAAATCTGAATATTTCACTAATCAAATTGAAGAAAATAAAAACAACTCGAAGTTGCTCTGGAAACAATTAAAAGATCTAGGATATAGCTCCAAATCTAAGTCTTCTGCAAAAGTTGTTTAAACATAGATGATGAAATCTGTTTTGATGACAAAAAGATCGCAAATCATTTTAATGAGTTCTTTACTAATGTAGCATAAATGCTCGTTAGCAAACTACCGGCATGTCCAAATATATTTAAAACCTCTTCTAGTGTCTTTAAGGAATACTATAGTAACAAGGTTCCATCAGAGAAAAATTTCAATCTCAAAACAGTCAGTGAACAGTATGTTTATAAAGAACTATGTTCATTAAATACGACGAAAAGTACTGGGTTAGACAACATTCCAGCACGGTTTATTAAGGATGGAGCATGTTGTTTTTTTTAAATACCCATTACCTATATTATCAATAAATCAATAGTTGATAAAGAAGTTCCAACAGAGCTAAAATCTGCAAGAGTAAAACCTCTTTTTAAGAAAAATAGCCAGACTGACGTAGGTAACTATAGACCTGTCAGTATTTTATGTATTGTAAGTAAGGTACTAGAAAGGTGTGTATACAACCAACTTGAATCTTTTTTAGGGAAAAATAATATACTTTATCAGTTTCAATCTGGTTTTAGAACAAATCTTTCGACTGAATCATGTTTGGTACACTTAAAAGATTTCATCAAATCACAAACTGCTAAAGGGTTATACAAAGGCATGATCATGCTTGATTTACAAAAAGCATTTGACACAGTAGATCACACTTTACTGTGTGAAAAACTTAAGATCATGGGGGTTCAATCTGTAGAGTGGTTTCAATCATACCTAACAGGGAGAAAGCAAACAATGCATGTAAATGATACATTCTCAGATTCGGAAACAGTAACATGTGGCGTACCCCAGGGTAGTATTTTGGGACCTCTTCTTTTTCTATGCTCTATCAACGATATGGAAATAAGTATAAGCAAAGATCTCGAACTAATGTTATATACTGATGACAGCGCCATAATTTTCTCACATAAAGATCCAAATGTTATTAGTAAAAAAATAAGATGTGAATTAGCAAACTGCAATAACTGGCTAGTAGACAACAAGTTGTCTCTTCATATGGTAAAACAGAATGTATACTTTTTGGAAGTAAACGGAAAACTAAAAAGGTTGAAAACTTCTCAGTCACATGTAATAATCAAACTATAAAATCCCAACAATCGGTAAAATATTTAGGTCATGTTCTAGATAACTCCCTGTCAGGTAAAAATTGTGCAAACGACATCATCAGTAAGGTCAATTCGAGACTTAAGTTCATGTATAGACACAACAGTATACTCGATTTTAAAACCAGGAAACTTTTATTGATCAAAACATATTATTAGATATATACAGTATACTTGTAAAACAAATAATGAAATTATTAAGACAAAGACACAAATGAGCAGCTTAAAACAGTATCAAATGGTCACAGTAAATATTGGGAATATCAGCCTTTGAACTAAAACTATAGACATAAGTTAACAAAACAAATCACAACATAACATGAACAGTAACTGTTTTGTTTTAGAAAATGACAAAAATGATGTCCACTCCAAGTTTGATGTCTAAATTCAAATTCACATAATACATTGTTTATCATTATTGGTAAAGTTCAAGCACACAATATGACTTCTGCTCAAATCCCTTCATACAGTGTAGAAATAATAACAAAGTTAGTCATTGTTATTGATCCTGTATTTATATAATATACATTTATTATTATAACCTTGATGCATCTTCACTATAATTATAACATGAAACATCACTTTTTTACACCAATAACATAAGGATTTAGACTGACTTAGTAAACTAATTATCCCTGATTTCTAAAATACTTGCACAAAGGTATGGAATACTACTGCGATAGTGATTTTAGCTAAAGTAATTTTTGGCTCCAATATTTGCAACTAATATCAAAGCATAACTCTATTAGTTTAACTAACACCGATTGATCATAAGTCAAAACATATTATTAGATATGTATGTGAAAAACAAATAATAAAAATATGCATGATTTTATTACATCATATAGTATTTTTTATTTTAAGACAGAGAAGAATGAGAAGCTTAAAACAGTATGAAATGGGCATAGTTAATATTGGGAGTATCAACTTTTGTATTATATATTTTTGTTCATCAATGACATATTTTATGTAACATGCATATCAAACTGGAAGTATTTTTATATTTAATGATAACATTTGTTTGGTCATCCAGAATTGTCTAAATCCATGGGGTGTTTATACACTGCAGTTTTCTCACTGATTGTGGTCTTGCCTGATTATGAGCCCCACACGGTATTACAGAGGAGATGACTTGATGCTCATCAGTCGTTCATAATCCAGTACACCTGTTAAAAGCCATCTTGCAAGTAATACTCAATGGCAAGTGAATGTAGTTATCACTCATGCATATGTAGAGGAATGCACAATTAAACGTGTAAGCATTTAGACTTATTTAGTGGTGCACATGAGAGGATAAATCATTTCCTAAATCTTCATTTTGAAGCAACATTATATTACATGTATATTATGCTGAAATACGAACACCCTGATTAATACATTTTATTTTTATTTCAAGAAAATGTGGACAATAATTAAAAATAATGAACACGATTAACAAATTCTAGTATATCTAAATAAATAATAATTATGTACCTTTTGCAAACAAAGAAAGGAAAATTAAGAACATTTATTCTTGGAATGTCAGATATCTTAAGCAATTATTGATGAAATGTTACCAGGTCAATCTTTTCCTTTCATTTATAGGAAATTTTTCTCCTTGGATATTTGGCAAAGTCTGCTAGTGCCATAAATAATGTTATTTTGTTTTTAAAGCTATACTTATACAAATGTAAAATTAATAAATGCATTCCTAGCATAGCTGGAGCCAATAAATACAAAATGTAAGAATATGATAACTTGAAAAAATATCATTTTCAAAAAATAATTTAGAATCTTTTGTTATTGAATGGGAACTATTTAATGTTATTGTCTCACAATCTTATAATTTAAACTTGATAATCGTTGTTGTTTGTTTAAACACTACTATTTGTAAATGCATTTTATAGCGTACCATTACTTAAATTAAATTAAATGTAGGACCTGTGTGTCATAAAATAAAATTATAAACACCTATTATTGTTTCGCTATGCCTTTTCGTCTGTTATTAAAACTTATACATGTGTTTGTCTTTACTCACTGAAAAATGTATATAATTATGTATTTATAAGCACCTAGTAATGTTTATATCTATGCATTTTTCATCTGATAATACAATTTATACATCCATGTTGATCTATACTTACTGGAAAATGTCGCTTTTTTTCTTCTATATTCTATATTCTTTAAATGTTTTTTCAGCACAAAATTACATGTATTAGATAGTTTAGAATTTATATAGCTAATCTAATTATTGCATATAACATGATTGCATATGTTATTTTGTTCATCTCTGATTGCATAACATGATTGTGTTATTGTTCATAATTGTTTATGTATTTGTTTTCATTCTCGAAATAAAATGTGTTGAAATTTCAAAAAAAATAAAAAATAAATAAAAATAAAATAAAAAAATAAAATAAATAATAATGATAATTTAATAATATTTAATAAGGATAATTATGAATTCTAGTCATATTATTTTTTAACAAAATGATGATTTATTAAAAAAATATTTAAATATGACATTTACAAATAAAGACACCGAATAATAACAAATTCATACATTAATAATATGTTTAACAAGAGATGTGTTTGTCAGAAACACAATGCCCCCTACTGCGCCGCTTTGAAATAAAATTTCTATTTATCATTTGGCAGGTATAGAAATTATCTCCCTTAAAAGCTTTTAACTTCCGTTGGATTTTGTTTTTTTTACCTTTGACCTTGAAGGATTACATTGACCTTGATCTTTCACCACTCAAAATGTGCAGCTCCATGAGATACACATGCATGCCAAATATCAAGTTTCTATCTTCAATATTGAAAAAGTTATGACCAATGTTAAAGTTTTCGGACGGACGGACAGACAGACGAACAGACTGACGGACAGTTCAACTGCTATATGCCACCCTACCGGGGGCATAACAATCAATTATCAACCCAGTCATTAATTTGATTAAAACAATATGTAAATCATTTGGATAACAGGTAAAAATGCAAAACAACTGAACGTTTACAGTGATCTTATATCAAAATCTCGGCAGAAATTTAATTTATATAAAATATTTAGTTTGATAATTTATTCGTTTGTAATAAAATTACATTCTTAAATAATATTCTTAGGCTGTATTTTTTTATATTCTTACATGATTGATAATGGTTGATTCAGCAACAGGGGCGGTGGATTTGTCACCTTTATAGGGCCTTTAAGTGGAACAAAACATTTAAACATTTAAACGTAAAGCAGCAACCAAAAAAAGTAATTTGTTTTTAGAAAAATGAACCAAATACATTTTTTTAAGATTTAGGCAATAGATATAGCAATCACTAGTCTTGTTTTCAAACGTTTTAAAGGCCCTATTAAGGTGACAAATCCAATTATTATGCATATAAACTGGTCTAATTTTTACCGGATTTCAGTTACTCTTGCATAAAAAATGCTAATAACACTTAGGTGCATCGCTGTCAAGAATTATGGAATGTATACCCGTTTCATAATTGAAAGAAATGTTTACAACTTTGCAACTAACGTGGTGTGTAGCCTCAAAGCGGTGACGTATGCTAAAAATAGCCGAAAGAAAATTCAATTTTAATTCTATTTTTAAACAACATTTTACCAGCAGAAAGTAACTTATTAGATCACTCCAAACGTTTTAACCATTTAGAAGAGACCTACTTTGTGAGTGATACCGGAAAACGTTGAAAATCAACGATATATTTTTGTTGACCTGAGTTACTTTCACTTTCCCGAGTAAACAGCGATGTAAATAAATTGATTGTTTGTAAACACAATTGAGTTGGAGGACACTGTATTTTGAGCTCAAAACAAGTTGTATTGCTCATTTTTATGCCCCCGGTAGGGTGGCATATAGTGATCGCACTGTCCGTCTGTCTGTCCTTCTGAAATTCCGTCACACTTGCGTTTAGGTTTCGAAAATTGATCATAACTTTTGCAATATTGATCATAGCACTTGATATTTGACATGCATGTGTATCTCATGGAGCTGCACATTTTGAGTGGTGAAAGGTCAATGTCAAGGTCATCCTTCAAGGTCAAAGGTAAAAAAAATGTTTTCAAAGCGGCGCAGTAGGGGGCATTGTGTTTCTGACAAACACATCTCTTGTTTTATGGTAATGTCCAATAGCATATATATATATTGTTTTTTTGATAACCTTTATAAAAAAATATGAAAAAGATATATGCAATGCCGACCCGAATAGGTGACTACGCTACGTGTCAAAATCGATCAATTAACAGGGGTCCTGTTATCACCCTTCTCAAAAAAGTGTGCAAATTGTATGTGTAAAGTACGTTTTGCGTGCGTTAAACGTGGCGGTATTGGCACTGCGTTTTATGTGCGCTTTTTCTTACCGAGTGAGTTTTTTTTTTACCTAAAGAAATGTGCGCTTAATGTGGGTAAATGTGCGCTTTTAAGTGAGTTAATCGTGTGCATTTTTATAAGTGCGTTTTATGTGCGCCTTTATGTGGGTTTAAACTGAGCTTTTATGTGAGTTAAATGTGCGCTTTTTTTATAAATCACTACCTATAAAAAGCGAACACTTAACTTGCCTCAAGCACAGTTATAACGCACATAAAAGCGCACATGTGTGTAAAATGTGCGCTTTTATGTGGGTTAAAACTGCGCTTTTAAGCGAGTTAAATGTGCGCTTTTTACAATTCAGTACCTTTAAAAAACGCACATTTAACTCGCATAAAGCGCAGTTATAACACACATTAAAACGCACATGTGTGTAAAATGTGCGCTTTTATATGGGTTAAAACTGCGCTTTTAAGTGCGTTAAATGTGCACTTTTTTATAAGAAAGTACTTAAAGCGCACATTTAACTCGCTTAAAAGCGCAGTTATAACACACATAAAAGCGCACATGTGTGTAAAATGTGCGCTTTTATGTGGGTAAAAACTGCGCTTTAAGTGTGTTAAATGCGCGCTTTTTTTATAAGAAAGTACTTATAAAAAGCGCACATTTAACTCGCTTAAAAGCGCAGTTTTAATCCACACTAAAGCGCACATTTAAGGCACAGGAAAGGCAGGAAAAAAACGCACTTATAAAAAGTCAATATTATATAAATATATATATTATTAATCTTTCAAATAATAACACGATAATTGAATTTTATACTTTAATGTAGAACATTATAACAATTGTCAACATACATGAACAATTAAACATCAAAGATATGTTGGTAAAATAAATATTGACATTATTAGTAGCAGCTCCCTTCAATGAGCATTCCACTAGCTGCTTCGGGGTAAATACTGCTCTCATGGCCCTCATTAGAGCTTTGGCCTTCCAGTTTTCGTTTGTTATGGCTGCCTTGATTGTGTCCTGAAATCCATCATAAAATCTGTGATAAAAAACATCATAAGTTATGTTCTACAGTTATACTGTGATGTCAAATTACATTAGCATTAATGATTATTAAAATCAGTTTTTTCCTCCAAAAAAAGAACACCGAAATTTAACAAAATACGCATGACATTGATCAAGTTTGATGAAACTAGTTGAGTTTGACAGTGGACATCATTCTCCTACATGCCAAAAACCTATTGCAGGGGTCTTATTTTTCTCTAATGGGCATATAATTAAAAGTAAGTTTGAATTATAATTGGTTTATGAAATATGTTTTGATTGTTTTAAACTACTTATTTGTAAGAAACTCACAATAGTTGACAGGTTCACTGCAACTGGTGGTGTTGGGGGATGACAGACAGTATTGTGTACTACTGGTGGTGGTGGCTGGTTCCTGCTATCACGCCTCCCAAGCTTCTTCCTGCAATCACATTACATAAATAAATACTTTTGTGACATTAAAACTCACGAAAATTTCCTTTCAACAAAGTTGAATAAGACATTAAACTTTGCATGCCAGGTGAGCAGGTTTTGCTAATCCTAAACCAACCATATCTAATTGTGAGGGAAATAAGCGAATGTGCCGTGGCTGCAAACTGCGTCGAGTGTAAACGGACGGCTTATATCCCAGTGATCGGGGATTAAAATGTCAAAGTCGATTGAAAATTAATAGTAATCAGACTATAAACACATGCCTTTACCTTTACCTTTAATTCACCATTGGCTACGAGCTGTGGAGAGAAATATTTGCACATGCCTGCAATTTGTGTTATTTTTTTGAAGATTTTATTAAATGACAAACAATTCGCTTGGTTTTAACTGTAAATGTTTTAAATAACTAATGGCAACAGTACACCCTTTTGATGTCGTTGACATACAGAAATGAAGAGTAAAATTCCCAATATCTTTAGAGCCGTAGACATTTAAATGAAGCATACAAGTGTGAAGTAAGTAATACAAATTTCTAACATTTTCTATCCTAAATCTATGGATGCATCATCTTTTAAGCAATGTTTACTAAAAAATAATGTGTGGAGCAATACATACATTTAATCAATTACATCAAGAGGAAGAACGTCCGAAACAGTTGCCTCCAATCTCCGTACAGTCTCACAACATGAATGGCATGCGTGGGTGGCAGCACCATTCATTGGTTAATCCGTCTAAAATTGAATAAGTTCAATGATTTTATGTCGCCGTTTGTGAATGAATGCCTTGTACATAATATATAAATTTACATAAAATATATGAAATTTGGGTCTTTGTAATTACCATAAACCCTTCAGTCCGCAGCTTATGACAAGTAATGTGGGCAAGACGAAATTGTCCTAGTAAAGCTAGTGCTAAATTCTCTTTACATCTGTGTTGTTTGCTCAAGTGGTAATTGACCAATAATGTGGCTACTTATAATTATGGTACAGGAATAAAATGCTGGATAAATAAAAACAAACCCTCTGTTGATTTGCGCCTTTTCTTAGTCTGTCATGCATCAACCGTCTTACTTGAAAGATCACACTCTGCTGCAGGATGGTTAGGCATTCCTGAAAATTTAACAGCTTTTTTTCATTTTGATTAGAAGTCATCTTTGTCTAATTCACAGTGAAATATGTAACTTTTTCTGGAAAATCTAAAAGAGAATATACATGAGTTTTATGTACATTCTCTTATTTTAACCAAGACAATCGTATTGCGAAAATTGAAATGTTAACCAGAATTCTGAGAAACTGTCACGAATAATTGTGTTGACTGAATGCCTGTAAGTGTTGTATAACATCTCTGAACCAAGTTTTACATATGTCTGGATTGATCAACAGAGTACACACAACATGTTTTTTTTTGTATCGAAGCTTGTTTTCACGTAAATAAGTTTTCGTTGGGCGTGAAAATAATTTGAAATATATGTTTGGACTCATTTAAATGTATGTGGAAAAA
Source organism: Dreissena rostriformis (assembly GCA_007657795.1). Classification (NCBI taxonomy): domain Eukaryota; kingdom Metazoa; phylum Mollusca; class Bivalvia; order Myida; family Dreissenidae; genus Dreissena; species Dreissena rostriformis. The sequence goes on from VMBQ01003634.1 coordinate 88,279, forward strand.
ATGCGGCTAAGAATTGTTCGGAAAACCATCCGCGACATTAATCATAACTGATTATGATGGCTGAAAAAGAAAGGTAATACAATGTATCTTGCAGCGCGACCAATCAATTAAATTAAATTTCGACAAACATGAATCAACAATACGTCCTTACATTTAAGTGCAATAGTGCACCCGAGAAGGGAAGCGAAAATAGCCCAATACATATGCGCCATGTTTTACTGCCAACAACACTTTGAGATACATATTTAAACACATAGCCTTATAAACGATAGATAAGAAACACGGCGGGTCTATTTGATTATTTCCGACTTGACTCAGTTTTACGGTCATAATTATTCTGCTAACACTCGTTGTATGCAAACCTGTTAATCATGGATCGCTTAATGGGTTCTGTTCTACTTTAAACATAACACAGTTAAGAGTGATTGAAAGCAATAAAACGCATTTTTATTGTAACATAAATGGTATCAGCGATTTAAATTGGTTGCTAAACTATCATTCTAAAGGCGTTTGCATGTTGATTGCAGATATTTATGACAAAATTTATTTATATAATATACAAGTCAACACTAAAATGTATATATAGCATATACTTTTACGTACGGACAATTTAGAACCCAATGATCAATAGAATGAATAAATTGTTGAAGTACTACTGTGTACTCATGCCGCGGTCCATAAAATAGTGTGCGTTGTTTTATAATACATGTACATCAAACTCGTTTAAGTTATACACCTTTCTTTTAAAGATAGGTTCTAATTTTTGCCGTTATTTTCTTAGAGAATAATGTATTGTGTAAATTATCAAATAATGTATTATTATTGTTCAAGAACTATTGAGTAGAAATTATTGCTACGTGATTTCCTTAATTGTGTATGAGTTATTTTGAATCCCTAAATCATCGATCTTCGTAAGTATTGTCGCGTGAATGTGAACCAGAAGAGTGCATATGCATATTTTGCAAATACAAAGCAATACAATTTAAACAGTATTAGAGATATCACTAAAACTAGCTAAGGATGAAAAGATGGAAAAAAAACATTACGCGTTGAAGAGTTTTGCGACCGAAAAGCTATTACATATAACGATGTATTAACTAACACCAATGGATTTAAACAACAAAATGACGATTGCACACGAAAAGCAATCAGACATCTATGAGATTGAAATTGTGACATTGGAAATTGATTGGTAAGCATGTTACTTTGAGATATTGTCATAGTCGTGAACATTAAATAATGAAGTAATGGGAAATAATGATCTAAAGAAAATACTGACATCCTTTTGATTTATTCAGTAATTATAGATCGCAAATAGAATATACAAAGAGAAAGCTTATTTTGTAACTTTCAACGTCTAAGTATGAACGTGAACATTGGCAAAGTATGAAAGTCTAACACCATCTAGATTTACAGTGTAATGTAGTAATGCGATGTAAGATACTAATGCTTTGTATATTATGGAATGTAGTGTTGGCATAGGGGCAATTGATCTTGATGAAATCTGTAATATATAATAATATTCGAATACGGGATAGTTTGTGTTATGTCTTCAATTTTGCAACTCGCATTAATGGGACTTGTTCACAGATTTCGTATTTTTCAACATAAAAATGTCATTTAATGTTTTCAAACAAATCTATAATGTTTTAATAGCCATAACTAATTATGATAACACGATAACAAGTTTATTTAAAATATTGTCTCTCCCGGGATTTGAACCCATGACCTCTGGAAGTTAAAGCTCATTCGCTATCAGTGCTTGACGAAGGCATTAGGAATTTAAAGCGAAACATAAATGCTATCTTAGTACTTATAGTATTTTCCAAATGATCAAGGAAAAGCGTTGGAAACGCTTTTTTAGCCGATTTCGAATTAGAATTACCCATCCGGATTCCGTACTTAACCCCTGATACGAGACAAACATAATAACTGCACATCTCTAGTCTCGAACAACTGAAAAGATTTTGGTTGAAGTTGTAATGAAAACATGCAAGTTGTGTACGTGACATTTGTATATTATTAAAATTTAGTATCTTACATCAACGGAAGACTTTCGAGTTTACACTTTATTTTCTGTTTGCAGAAATGGGACTGAATTCCGCTCACGTGTTCCTAATCGAGCTTTGCTAGTCATTCAACGAATCACGAACTGGCTGATTGGGTCAGTTCAACAAATGTTGCTCGCCCTTCACATGTTACTTCACGTACATGTATCATCACGATGTTACTTTTATAGAAAATGTCGTCAAACGAAATTTCAAAAATTGGCATCTTATAAACAGTTGACAGTTAACATAAAATGGAAATACATGGCTGTCGTATACCATTATTTTTTAATGAATGAACACAATTAAGAAAAATATAAATCCACTTCAACAATCTATAAAACATAGCGGTGTCAACATAACAGGTTTCGCGTATAAAATAGCAATACAAACATACTACATAGTTTTGTATGTAAGCATGTTTCTTATCATTTTAAGGGATTCATATTGTATGCATGGTTCATCAATATATGTACACAATCCCATTGCACAGTGTCATTAAAATGGATATCATTTCTTCACTTTTTGGCCTGATTTTCTCTTTTTAGTAGTGTCATTATAATTTTGAAATAATTCTCTTTTAAGCTGGATATTTATAAAAGAGAAGATTATTGGTGAACACAGTCAGTGGGATAGGATAGTTCCCTCCAAAAAAAATAGACGGTGTAGACACATGGTGACGAATGTCAATCTGGCAAATGCCTATTAGTATTTAACATGTTTTGAAATTAAATGATGTATTGTAGTTCCAAAAATATAAAGTATATACATTGGATAATGAAACGGTGACTTCAAAAATCATACGGTAACTGCAATGACATGATTGAGTTTTGGATTAAATTACATTTAACACTAATGGCTTTTTAAAATAATCACAGTTTAAAAATTGTTTTTGTGATTTCGACGAATTTAGATTTATCGTTTACCATTCTGTCTTTAACTACACCTGGTTTCTAGTAGGCATGCTATTGTAATTTGAACATTTAATAGATCTCAACGGTGGTAATTCGGGAGGCGGAAAACTACAACGGGCGAGGCCTGGTATAGGGGAAATAACCCTGGGTTAGGGTTAGGGTAAGGGTTAGGGTTAGGGGTCGGATTAGGGTTAGGGTTGGGTTTAGGCTAACCCAAACCCTAACCCGACCCCTAACACTAACCCTAACCCTAACCATAACCCTCTAACCCCCCCTTGCGCAATACCATACCATGCCTCGCCCGTTGTAGTTTTCCGTCTCCCTGGTAATTCGAGTTCAAAGATCAAAACTACTTCTTGTTTACAAGTTTACTTTAAACCGCATTTCCGTCAAGTACACATCGTCTCATTTGCTATCAAACTTCCATACGATTCACGCCAATTTCATAAGTGCAAACTTTAAATTCCTGACGGCAAGTGCAACACCTCAACCGGAAATGGCTAACGAAAATAACGTTGAAAAGGTAACGACTGAAACTGATTCAGTGATTACCAATTTTTTAAATATTGTTAAGATAAAATCTGAAAGGAAAACAAGTATTAGTCTGTTCTTAGTTTCATCTCTTAATTATTCATATATAATTAATGTCAGTCTCTGTAAATGTGTTGAAAATAAATCAAACTATCGACCACAAATTATACAATATTCTAACACGGCACGTGCCAAGTTTCATATAAACAAAGAAGAAAATCGTCTATGGGTTATTCTGCAATCATTATGGGCGCTGGAACTAAACAAAACATGCCGATACATTTTCCACTAGCGTAATAATCCGGTATTTTATGAATGAAAGTCACGTGACAAAATACAACAATGAAAACAAATGCGTAAAATTGACCCACTTTCCCTGGTGTTCGTCTGTTGCTAAACACGAATAAAGAATGAAGATGAGACGTTGAGTAAACACTATTTGTACTTTGTTCTGTACAGTATCGTTAATTTATTCCAATTTATTGTAACATATACAGTGTTGTTATCGTTGTAGCTTTAACACTCTTGCGTTAATTAAAAGTGTACAATGTAAACATGTAAGTTTACACAAGTTGTTGTTGTTCTTATTTAAGAAAACGGAAGAAATGACACGTTTGTTTCCATCCAGTTTGGCTGTTATTGAGGGCGGAGATCTGATCGACAGAACAGCCGAAAGTTATTTTTATGGTCGGAACTTCACATAAAATAGTACTCAAGAAAAATCAGATACATTGCATAAATCTTTAGTAAAAAACGTGTTAGAATCGAAATAATTATGTGCTTTCAAATAACTCATGCTTCGCACTCGTGATTTAATCCCTACGCATCTAAACTTCCGGCCGTGGGTTATTCGACAACAAACTATAACGTACACGAATTATTTCTTAAACATAAAATACAATTTCAAATGATTTTTCCATCTCATGTTTCAAACAGTTCTGGCGATACTACTCACCCATTTGACGACACAGTATAATGATACGGATAAGGTTTGGTTGCAACAACTTAATATCTATGTGTATACTTCTAACGTTCAGTAAAAAACTCCACATTCAGTTATGTCTTTAGTATCGTTATGTTAGATAACGTATCCATTCCCTTTTAAATAGAATTATGCTCTCCATTTTACTTAAAACATAAACATATGTTTTTGGAGTCATTATTTTAGGTGTACAGGAAATGTATATTAGTAACACTATCCTATCTTAATTATAATGAGCATGTTTGTCTTCTGAAGCAGTTTGTGTCCCTTTTGCAGGAAAAAGTCCAGGCTGTTGCTGAGACTGTGTCCAGCTCCTCAAGGTCTGGGCATAATGAAGCACACATGTTTGATAACATGGAGCAGCCTGCGCAATGCTATGACCGGAAACATTCATCTCACAGTTTTCTAAACCATTGAAAAACATTTCTAGTTATCATAATTTCCATGTTGATTATAGTAAACCAGGCTCTTTTTTTTTTTTGCAAAATGAGTGAACAATTTAGTTGAAACACTTTGTTTGTTGAAGAGTGAAGACCTGTTTGCATCGATGTCTAGCCAATATTTGCAAGACAGATTTAAAGGGCTTGACTCAATATCCACCAACAATTGTATCTTTATAAAGATATTGGGCATTTTTTTTTTGTAAATCAGAACTCAGTAGACAAGCTACATGTACCTGTTTGAAGCCAAACACACAAAAACACAACACCAAAACTGTCTGTGTAATTCACAAGTAAGGAAAAACATTTTTCTCTACTTCTATGTGCATTTAAGGTTGTTTATAATGATAGTGGTAAGCATTAAGACAGCACTTCGAGGATAATGCATGATCATGCTTGTCAAAGAATTAAAAATCATTTGTTTAGATTATGAAGCTATACGCTAGTGTTAACCATATAAACTGTTGATTGTTGCATAATCCAAAATGTTAAATGTCATGTTTTGAACTAGAATTGTTTGTAGTTTCTCTTAGATATTTGATCATTACAAAAGATAATTCAACACATTTTAGGAATTAAATTCAACCACTGTTCTTGTGTTTTCATTCATTAAGACAGGGAATAACAGTTCAACTTTGTTCATGTAGCTTCATCATACACAGCATTTTTTTTTTAAAGAAGGTACCTTTTTATGTCTTAAAATTAATACAGTTTCATCTCTGATTGTTCTCAATTAATAGTGCATGTTTTTATTTTTGTTTATTTATGTACGTTTTACTATGTTGGTATTGAAATCAGGCCTTTTCCTGGCCATTTTGGGAAAAAATGCAATTTCGGGATTAGGAATTTTAGGAGAACAAACATTTAAATTAAAGTACATTCCTTTTTAGATGCAATTGAAAAGAAATTAAGATATAATAATCATAAGACACTTATTTCTAAAAATAATAATAAAAATGGAAATTTGGATTTTTTTTTTTTTTTTTTTTTTTTTTTTTTTTTTTTTTTTTTTTTTTTTTTTTTTTTTTATTATTTTTTTTTTTTTTTTTTTTTTTTTTTTTTTTTTTTTTTTTTTTTTTTTTTTTTTTTTTTTTTTTTTTTTTTTTTTTTTTTTTTTTTTTTTTTTTTTTTTTTTTTTTTTTTTTTTTTTTTTTTTTTTTTTTTTTTTTTTTTTTTTTTTTTTTTTTNACATATAGTGCAATTCTTGTCCAGGCTATTTCTCAGCAATTAATGACCGGAATTCAATGAAACTTTATGGGAAGCTTCACTACCAAGAGGAGATGTGCATATTATCAGCCGGTTCTGGTCGGATGATTTTTCACAGAGTTATGGCCATTTGAAATCTTCCATTAACTGTACATATAGTGCAATTCTTGTTCGGGCTATTTCTCATCAACTAATGACTGGAATTCAATGAAATTTTATGGGAAGCTTTACTACCAAGAGGAGATGTGCATATTATCAGCGGATTCTAGTCGGATGATTTTTCACAGAGTTATGGCCTTTTGAAATTTTCCATTGTACATATAGTGCAATTCTTGTCCGAGCTATTTCTCATCAACTTATAACGGGAATTCAATGAAACTTTATGGGAAGCTTTACTACCAACAGGAGATGTGCATATTATCAGCCGGTCATGGTCGGATGATTTTTCACAGAGTTATGGCCCTTTGAAATTTTCTATAAACTGTACATATAGTGCAATTCTTTTCCGGGCTATTTCTCCCCAACTACTGACTGACATTCAATGAAGATTTATGGGAAGCTTAACTACCTTGAGGAGATGCACATGTTATTAGTGGGTTCTGGTTAGATGATTTATTTAGAGAGTTATGACCCTTTGAAATTTATCTTCATACGTCCATGAAAACAAAATATAAAATCTGTGAAAATCTAGCATAGAACCACAACAATTTATAAGTTGTCGACAAAATGTGTCCCCAAAATATTAAAGCGAGCGCTATAAAAATAAAACATAGTGGTATTTCATGTTCGAGGTAAGTGTGCAGAAAGCTCAGAATAAGGGTTTGATTATACTCGTCGAATGTGTTCAGTCTGGTCGTTATCTGGCCGTTGGATTTATAAAAACGTATATAAATATTTACTTCAAACTTATCTGATAGATCGATCTTATTGCTGGACAGTGCTGTGCACAAGGGACGTACCTTTTTCTTCGATATCATCATCATAATCTCTATCATCATCATTGCCTTGACCTTTGGTGGATAAGATGGGCGACGACACAGAGATCCACCGCCAATCAGTTCTGTTGTGGATTGCTGTAAATAGCTCATAAATAGGGATAGACGTTCACTCTTTCACATGGTCCATCCAGCTTCTTCTTTTGACTGCCTCGACGGCGACAGCCATCTAGTTTTCCCAGGAGAACAGTCTTGCGCAGTGAATCGTACCTGGTTAAGTGTCCAAACCAAACTATCTTTCATCATTTTACGGGTTCTTGTGTAACGTTTCGGACCTACTCGTCTTTCTTGTGCTCCATAGGGCGTAGCAGATTTCGGAGACACTGGTTTTCAAAGGGATGTATCCTGCGTTCTGTGTCCGAGTGAAGCGTCTAGGTCTCGCAGCCTTAAAGAAGGATACAGACTACAAGGACTTGCAGAGCCTGTACTTGGTGAAACAATGATGGAGTTCTTGTCCACAACCTGCACAGTATGTTTACCGCTTCATTCGCCATGGCTATTACCGTTCAGACCCCAGCGGTACCTGCCATCGTAAGATAGGTTGTTCCAAAGTACTGAAAGCTGATTGCCTCTTCCAATTCGTGTTGTTAAATTATCTTCGACTTCTGTGCTGTCTTCCATCCCATATGCTCTTGCTTTTTCAGAGAGTCTAATGTTGAGGTCTCGGAGTTCACAGCTGGTGCCACCCAATGAGGTCAATGTCATCAGCGAATCTCAGGGTAGCGACCGTCTGCCACCAATGGGGGTGAAGGTGCGGTCTTTTGTAAAAGTCTCTTGCATTATCGTCTCAAGGAAAAGGTACGAAAGGACGGGGGAGCAGCCATCCCCGACAGACGCCCACTGATATCGTGAAGGAGGCATACATTTGTCAATTGGGAATAAATGCGTCGTGTTTTCGTAATGTACTACTTTAACAGTAGTTTTTTGTTTCACATCGCAGAGGTAATCTTATGAATTGTCAATGTTCAAAAAGAAATCAAGCAAATATCATTGTCTTTATAAAATCTTTTAATTTTTGATATACTGTATAATTTGAAATACTACAAATATTGTAGTCGATTCACATCAAACCGGACAACTGTGCAAGGGAGTTTCATCCTGGGGAAAAAAACACGAGATTTATACTGAAACGTTCCTTGAAGATGACAAATAACCCCGCTATGGCATATTTCAAAGATGTTTAAAAATTGAGAATTAGTTAACTTTTGTCGTTCGCTACATTGATCACACACAAAGACGTTGATCTAATTGCCTATGTTCAAAGGCCCATTACTATGCAAAACAACTTGCTACATGCACACTATTAATTTTACGCCTTGTTTTCTACATAGAATTAACAATTAGTATACAGTTTAGCAGTTTCATTTCGATACACAGAAAACTGAGCGACAAGTTTGGGACAACATGTACACATGTACAATGATGCAATTATCAAAATACTCAATTTGCCTACGTTCTCAGTCATTTAACAAGAACCGCTTGCACTTCATATTTATAACATATTTATAACAAATTTATAAATTTTTATGTTGATAAGCACAAAAACGGAGAGACTAGTTCACGAAACGAAGTCCATATGTGCAGCGTGGCCGACCAACCGACCGTACGAGAATCCGCACGACAGGGTGATTGAAAGATATTCCCACAACTTCTGTTGCGGGGCAATGCATATATTGAAGTCAATACTGATTACTGTAATCATATCTAATTAAATTGTCTTTTTTACGTTGGATAAATAATCATAAACTGTATATTTTTTTCATTGATGATATCATAAACCTAAATACTTACCAATAGCTTGTAGTGCTGATTTGGCTGTGCAGTTATTGTTACAAAAGTCTTGTACACAACACGACTTGCACCGTGGCACTGAACGTTTTCTGCTAGTACCGATTGGGCTGCACTAGATCATAATTATGACATAATTGGCTCAGTATCACTAAAGTGGGACCTTTTAGTGCAGAAATATATATATATCAAATGTTACCCCCAACATAATCTAAAGTCCTATTAAATGTGTTTTGGCTCTAAAATATTTTCTAAGCACTATTTCATATACCGACCAATTTTCTACATTCGATGTGTTATTAGGTATTTCTCCTTCCATAAACATACATTTGATTTTAGTTGTTTTTTTTTTACATTTATTTGTTTGCATCTTAATTTGCGGTGCCTTTTACAACCGGATACTTAAAGAAAGTTCAACTTGCATGGCTCTTTTTCATTTCTGCGTTGCAGACTTGCAGTGGCCCCTTTAAATATTGCATTTCTGATATAAGCACAAACTACTATTTATTTAGTACAATTTGTATCGAGATTTCTTGTTAAATATTGCACATTCTTTTTACATTATTTTTGTTTGTTCATTAAATCGGCTAATAATCTTTTCAACAATTCTGCATATTTAATCATCTGAACATAAATAATATTTTGCAAAAAATATAAACATGTAAACATCTTTTTTTGAATGTTATAAAGTTCTTCATTTGTGATATTCCGTTTAATAAAAATAAATACGGGTCAAGTCTCTCATTTACACGGCAACTTCGGAAGAGCTTGTGTTCAAATTTCTCCGGTAAAAATTACTTGTAACAAAATCTAACTGATAAAAATAACAACTTCATTAACAAAAACAAGTAATAAGTGTAAAATTCGCTGGTTTTCGAATTTCGTTGAAAGTATTGTTGCATAGATTAAGCTTTCAAAATCTGGCGAGAATAAGGGTCACTTACGTGCGACACATATCTATGTTATTCACTGACTTTCATATCAGAAAATAGGTATTTTTGAGTGGAAATAACTAGCAAGTAATATGCACTTTTTACGTGTTAATGATGACTCATTAAGGATGCGAAAGTTACTATTAATTCATGAAGTTTGTTTAACAAATTAAAAATCAAGAAACACTATACATTGAATAAATCTGTAATCGTCTTACCAGTCATGTAGTGATTAAATGCATTGATCTATTCAAAGTTGATTGCAAAAACGCTTAACATTGAACGACTCGTACATTATTTTTAAAACATTAACGCTGCACCTTTTAGCAATGTGATCCCAGGAAAGAGATTTTACATTCAATATACGGAAAATTAATCTTTGTGTAATATGTATTTATACTTTTTACAATCAATTGTGCATAATGCAACCGATATTTATAGGTACGTGCTATTTTGTATTGGAAACTATTGATAGTATCGATACTGATTTTGAACTTACGGGCGCACGTACAATATACAATTTTCGAAATCAGAGACAAATATTGCGATGACAGTTTAACCAAATGAAAATGTAACTTAAATTAGTCTCTTCATAATTTATACAAGGATAAATTGGGACATTGTAATGATAGACTATCTAGTGATTTAATGTCGTATCTACACTGATACTAATTAAATTTAATAAAATGTTGGTTAAACAATTAAAGACATATAATAATAGGAAAGACATGCTAATTTCGCTCGATACAAGCATGTCGGACCACATCAATGCCTCTATACTCCATTGGCAGGGAGTGTAGCACTTCAGAACTGAACCAAGTATTGTCCAATTTATATGCGTTATAAACATGTTAAAAACGACGTTTGATCTATTTATCTAGCCTGTATCACTATCAAAGAATGTATATTATGTTTGTATTGTTTGTATTTTGTTTTGTTATTGTTTTATGAAAACAATTTAAAGGGTAAGGTTTTAACTATAATGACAAAATATTGGACACAATTGTTGGCAAAGAAAACACAGTTACGTACTATGAAGATTCGTAAGAAAAAGATAGTCGGTTTATAAGGTATATATTAGCACAGGTCGCCGCTCTACTGATCGTTTCCAATTGAATTAAAAATTGTGAATTATTTATGTGAGATTAAACAACTAACATTAACATCGCTAATTATTTTTTATTTTTTTTACAAAAGCTTATATATTGATAAGAGGAACTGGTCGATATACTAGAAAACAGAGTGTTTCTACTCTATTTTATCGAGCTTATGAAAATGAAATGAGCCTGGGGTTAAATGCCTGTGCGTAAAATGTCGTCCCAGATTAGCCTGTGAAGTCAACACAGGCTAATCAGGGACGATACTTTCAGCTTTTATTGAATTTTTCGTTTAACAAAAAGATTGTTCTTGACGAAAACAAGTTTAAGTGGAAGATGTCGTCCCTGAGTGCAGTTCGCACAGGCTAATTCGGGACGACCCTTTATGCACATGCATTAAATCCCGCTCAAATGTAATTTGACCGCATGCATACAACAAGTAGCATGCAGTACATGAAGTTCTAACAAGTGCCAAATTTTAATGCACATTGCAAATCCTACTCAAATTGTAAACACACACTAAGCCTTCTCTTGTTTTTTTTAACAATTACACCGTTTTATTGTAGCAACCCGAAACATATGTTTAAACCGAGCGAATATATTGTTATACAATTCACTAAATATACAATCAATATTCGATCTTAATTAAGAATTAGGATATTGTTTTCAGGACTATGTACCTACCGCTGAGTCCGCGCAGCCGAGTTTGAAATGTGAAT
>VMBQ01003635.1:6293-49815 GCA_007657795.1 Dreissena rostriformis
ATTACGGTGTACATTTTTTTCGTTTCAAACAATTTCAATGATTGTATTCAAGATACGAGTCTAAACTTAAGATTAAAAACAAGTGATGTGTTTGTGAAACACTATGTCCCCTTTTGAGCGATTTTGACCCATATATTTGACCTTTGACCTTGAAGGATGACCTTGACCATTCACCACTCAAAATGTGCAGCTCCATGAGATACACATGCATGCCAAATATCAAGTTGCTATCTTCAATATTGCAAAAGTTATGGCCAATGTTAAAGTTTGTGCAAACAAACCAACAAACAAACAGACAGGGCAAAAACAATATATCCCCCAGTATAGACTGGGGGACATAAAAATCTCATAGTGGCTAATAAAAAAGCACCTATACCAGTGTTGGACACTAACTAATCTGAGTACTGAGTCTTTTGGACTCCCTTTGAAATTAAGAGTCCTAAAAAGCTAGTTTACGAAAATATCCGATAAAAACGGTCACGATCGGGTTAATTCGGAGTTCCTCTATGTCTACATGCACCGACTGTGACAGAGAACTAAAATAAACAAGCAAAAAATTCGTTGAATTGATATCCCCCGCCAAACTAGAGCTTTAATAGTCTCAGACGTGACATATACCCCCACATGCTGCCTTGACACAGAATATATACAAAGGGCCATAACTCCGTTATTAACGGATAGTGTACACTGCCATTTGGTGTGCATCGTCCTCTTATCCATATATACATGTATACTCATACCAAGCTTCAATGAAATCTGCCAAAGCACTTCCAAGATATGGCTCTGGACACAAAAGTGCCAGACGGAAGGACAACGCCAAATCATAATCCCTCCGCCTTTGGCGGGGGATAATAATTTCGAATTGTTTTTTTATTGTTGATGTATTCAAGCAAAATAATGAGTGGCATACTTTTCAGAAGAACAAAAGTTCGCAAATTCTAACAGTCAGACTTCCAGAAACTTTGTCGGACATACAGACATGTTCGACATAAAAATTAAAGGGCTGATTGAAATTCTTAACTTGTCAGTCCGAAATGTCCAATAATATATGTTCAGGTTTTCCCATGAAATTCAAAGTATTTATAGAACATGGGGGACTATGCACTATGCCGAACTTGAAATACCAGTACGATTGAACTTGGGGATTGGTTAACCTGCTTTTGATTGGTCCATAATCATTTCAGCAAAAGTCAGGATTATCCGTGACATCTGTTTTTGATGCAGAATTTACTTCCGGAAAACAACAAATAAATATCAGTGGTTCTCTGCATCTTTGCCACGAGTCAATAGGTATGTGTCAAGCCAGACTCGATTCATATAAAATTTTGGACTTTTAACTAAAAACATTAGTATAACAAAAAACATTATTCAATATAAGACAAGTATTTTCTTTTCAAATGTTTATTATCAAATTAATAATCCGCACAGCATTGCCAAGTTTTATTGTTCACGTTAAGTTAACGAATTGTAGCCACAAATACAAAATTCTCATGAATTTCGTGTAAATTATTTGAACTGATTAAAAGCATGCGAAAAATTGAAACTCATGTACTACACTGCGTCAATCTTCCTCGAGGAAAGCATGGGCTTTTATATTTGATTGCTGAATTTGTAGCGCAAGGAACCATGAGATCTTTACTTTTGTTTAAAAAATTGGTGGTTCATTTTCAAAAAATCTTTTCTCTGCAGTAAAAACAAGTTGTTTATGCTGTATCTTTAGTTTAACCCTACGATTGTTGAGACAGGACGGTATTGATCTGTGAAATGTACATTCATTGTATAAACCTTCATGTGGGGATGGCGTGTATTCGGCTGCCTGAGCGCTGATTGGCTGATATGATTACCGAGAATTATGCGATTGACACTTTGAATCATCTCTATGATGTTGGGCTAGTGGGGGTTTTTGTTTTCGGCAGGAGTCAATAGGTGTATGTATCAAGTCGGGCTCGGTACGTTTTACTTTCATTTGAGGGAGTTTGACACGACTTTTTACACAAAACAAAAGAACAGAATAGTGTACGACACCAAACAACATGATTAAGTATAAATTGATGAAACATGTCATAACAATAATTCTGAATTTCAATTGTTTTACATTTGTATTTGGAATTTTTTAATTTCACAATTTTCTTTGGTCTGACAGAATAACCTAAGGTCTGACTGAAAAATATGACCAGTCGGGTCAAATGTCCGACAGAAGGCTTTTGAGTTTTGGGAAGTCTGTTCTAATCCCGCAAAACAAAGAAGTAAACCATGGGATTTTTTTATAATTCAAAGATGATTTTAAGGGAGTCCAACGGACTTTCTTGACATAAAAACAAGGAGTCCCAAGTCCGCTTTCCAGGGGTCTCGGACTACCGGACTCCTGTTAAGGTTAGTGTCAAACACTGACAGTATTTTTTTTATTTGATTACCGAATTTGTGTGCTGCCAAACCGAATCCGGTTGGCTCAAAGAAATTTTGGTCCAGTGCCAGATTTTGTGAGTCAGCAACCGTAAAATTGAGCTCTAATTGTAGATCAAAATGTGACGACTTTGCTCCCGATCCGTACCGAGTGGAGAGAAAAAGGGATGTAGACCAGACCAGTGGTGCGGGTTTTAGTGTGTACCGGTTGTGACGTCAGACGATACGGGTTGAACTTTTGGCATTCGAAGGACCGAGACGAAGCCGAAAACATTGCTGAATATTTCTTGTAAATATTTGTAAATAAATCCGTATTTAAAAGAAGATTGTCTTGGTTATATGTGTAAAGACACATTATTGGCGACGAGGATGAGATGACTAGTAACGAGAAGATGACGGTATACTACAACAGATGATTATCTTTAAACCTTCATGCATTCTATACAGAATTTATACACTTTAGGACAGAAAGCCCCAAATACAACGTTTTTAACTTAATGGGACTTAAAAGTAAAAACACATTAATGGCGACGAGGCAAAAAAGAATTGTGAATGCGGGGATGGGTCTGAGCTGTTTAATGGTTTCTGGGAGGGCCATGTGGATGCAAGACATGCTGTAGCGGGCGTGTCTGAGCCTTGAAACATTCAAAGGGGGAGGCTGTGATGAAATAAGGTCACTTCCAACAGCCTTGCTGTTGGCAGCTCTTTAGCGACATGGTTCAAGTGTCTGACTACCACTCTGGAGGTCGTGAGTTCAATCTTCGGCCTGAGCTCAGTATTTTCACAATAAAAATCACATGCTTTGGTTATCCACCATTTAATGAAATGTTTATATTGGTTAATTGGGTTTTGAAAAGTTATTTCTGACTATGAAAGCTACGTGTGATTGAGATATAATTCTGTCTTCATATAAGACAAATAAACAGACTCACTCGGTGATATTTTTACAAATTTTACCATCTGAGTCCTGGGACTCGATAACTTGCAAATCAATGAGTCCCAGACTTGAAAGAACGAGTCCGAATATTAAACTATATTATTTTTTTAGAAATTTTAATGCATTTTTGGGACTCATAAATTCGAAACTTTGCATCCCCAGACATTTTTGTGAGTCCAGGACGCAGGACTCGCAGGTAAAAAAATCACTGCTCACTGCCTCTGTATTGTATCTAAATATGGCGGGAATTGTGATCAACGTGACCGGAAAAATAAACTAGTTTAAACAAAACGACAGGTAATCAATTATAGTTAAAATAATACATTTACGCAAAATACCTTTATCGAAGGGAGACTTTTTTTATGAAAACCCAATACTCCCTATATGTTTTCTTTTTTGCGTAAAAATTATGTTTCGGCTTTCATAACCGGAAGTCTATATCACGCAAGCGCTTGATGAAAGCAAGGCGATTTTGCACTAATATTTGTTGTATATATTTATCAATTGTGTTACATCGACAATCTCCGTATAGCTCCGGAAGATTGGCAGATTATAAATCGCCTCCTGATCCAGAGTGATATATTTATCTGGAATTTTCGATAATCTCTAAAAGTTGTTGTTTTTTTTTTGTTTTTTTTGTTTTGTTTTTTCTTGTATCTTTTAGTGATTCGTTTTTTTAATTTCACGTCATAGAGATTTAAATTCAATTCAATTCAATTTTCATTTTTGCCATATATGCACCGACTTAAAATAAAAATTGAATTGAATTGAATTTAAATCTCTATGACGTGAAATTAAAAAACGTATCACTAAAATATACAAGAAAAAAAGAGGGAAAAAAAAACACAAAAAAAACAACAACTTTTAAATCATTAATGTTAAGAGTGTAAATTTAAATGAGTTTATTTGGCAAATCTATACATAAATTAACTTCAAAATAAAGCTTCAGTGTAAGCTTCTTTCATTTCTTAATGGACTCCTTTCATGAACCCCTCATAAGAATCGTGTTGATTTTCAAATATTGCAATCCCGGGGGTTCGAAGCCGGGCCCTCTGGAAGCAAGAGCTAGCTAGTGCGCTACCACTGCGCCACGATGGCGTTAATAAATATAAGTGAAATATAAACGCTATGCGAGTACTACTAGTAGAAATCTCGAGAGCCAACAATAAAGCACTTGTTGACTTCGCCATTTAACATGTTCTCACACAGGTACACAAACAAGCAACAAGAAAATATAAATCTTACGTGTGAGGTCACAAGGACAGCGCATAGCCAGTTTGGCTAGTGAGACGCAGGACTACTCCAGTCTGGATTCAGCCCACAGTACTGAAGAACTCTCCGTTCAGGAGACCTCACAGGATGTCTTTCGAAATCCTGAGGAGGATGAGGACCCCCTTTTAGAGCTCTTACAGACTCAAAGCAGCCCGGAAGCAAGCCAGGCGACTGACCCGGATAGACCACAGCAAGACACTGCCACTAGAACCAGGAAACCAAGGATTAAGTGACCCAAGGCTTCAGACAAGACATCATGGACCCAACTGGGCGAGGACCTAGATAACATCTTCGAAGCATCCATGCAAGGACCAGTAGACCGGAAGCTGACCACCCTCACAACCTTGATATATTCAGTAGGGAAGGAGAGGTTTGGACTAGAAGAGGAGAGAGTGCGAAAGGAACCTCCAAGACCAAACAGGCGGCAAGTTCGTATCCAGAACTTGAGACGTGAACTCAAGCAGCTGAGACGAAGGTACTGTGCTAGTTCACCCACAGAGAGGATTGGACTTGCACAGCTTAGAGATACAGTTCGGACACAGCTGACATCATTACGGAAAGCCGAAAACAGCAGAAGAAAGACACGGGAACGGGCAAAGAAGAGGGCAGCTTTCACAGCCAACCCATACAAGTTCGCAAGATCCCTTCTCGACAAAGAAAGGTCAGGAAAGTTGGAAACTCCACTAGAGGAAATAGAGAACTTCCTTCATGTGACCCATTCTGACCCCAATCGAGAGGACGTGCTAGGGGACTGTGACAGAATAGATCCAGCGGAGGAACCCGAAAAACAGCTGAATGCGACGGAACCTACGCTTGGCGAGGTGAAAGAAGCTGTGAAAAAGGCCAGAGCTGCTTCGGCGCCAGGACCCAATGCCATCCCGTACAAAGTGTACAAGATGTGCCCACTACTTCTCAAGCGTTTATGGAGGCTCCTCAAAGTAGTCTGGAGGAAGGGGGATGTACCAGAGGCTTGGAAGGAGGCCGAGGGGATATTTACACCGAAGGAACGCAATTCCAAGACGGTCAACCAGTTCCGAACGATCTCGTTGCTCAACGTCGAGGGAAAAATATTCTTTGCCATCCTTGCAAGAAGACTCACATCTTTCCTGACAGGCAACGCATACATCAACACCTCGGTCCAGAAGGGAGGAGTTCCCGGTTTCTCCGGCTGCATAGAGCACACCAGTGCTATCACACAGCTAATAAGTGAGGCGAAGAAAGGGAGGAAGGATCTCACTGTAGTTTGGCTCGACTTGGCCAACGCATACGGGTCCATTCCACACCAGCTCATCTATACAGCCCTCCGACACTACCATGTGGACGGCCACATTCAGAAAATCATCACCAGTTACCTGGATGGAATCAGGCTCCGGTTTACTGTTGGTGACCAGCTAACCAGATGGCAGAAGTTGGAGAAGGGAATCGTTACCGGCTGCACAGTTTCCGTGGTGCTCTTCATCATGGGGATGAACCTGCTGATAAATGCTGCCCAACGTGAGACACGTGGACCAAAGACAGAGTCAGGAATCTATCTCCCATCTAGCAGAGGCTTCATGGATGACCTCACATTGACGACAACGACACACGTCCAAGCTAGATGGATGTTGACAGCCCTGATGGATGTTGCTTCATGGGGAAGAATGAAGTTCAAAGCAGCAAAATCCAGATCTCTCGTCATAAAGAAAGGACAGACAACAGAGAGGTTCAAACTCTACGTACAGAACGAAGAGATTCCTTCCATAGTGACGAGTCCAATAAAATGCCTGGGCAAGTGGTTTGATGCAAGCTTACAAGATCGCGACAATGTCAAGAACTTAAAGCAACAGGTAGAGGAGGGTCTCAAGAAGATAGACCGCTGCGGACTACCCGGCAAGTTTAAAGCATGGCTTTACCAGCATGCACTGCTCCCAAGACTGATCTGGCCGTTGATGCTTTACGAGGTACCCAGCACAACAGTGGAAGCCCTGGAGAGAATCACTAGTCGACACCTCAGGAAGTGGCTAGGAGTTCCACCCAGCTTTACCAGTATTGGACTCTATGGGAAGAGCAACAAGTTACAGCTCCCGCTATCTTCACTGGTAGAAGAGTTCAAGACAGCAAAAGCAAGACTAGTGTTGACCTTGAGGGACTCTCCGGACGAGTTCATCCGTGAGGCAGGGATCCAAACCCGAACGAGCAGGAAATGGTCAGCGACAGAGTCTGTGAGCCAGGCAGAGAACGCGCTCAAGCACAAATACATCGTCGGAGTGACTGCAGTTGGGCGTGAAGGAATTGGTGCGAGAAAGGTGGTACTGTGGAGCCGATCAGACCAGAAAGAGAGGCGAGCGTTGATTCAGTCTGAGGTCAGGAGAGCGGAAGAAAATGCCAGACAAGCAAGGGCTGTGGAGATGGGAGCGCAGGGAGCATGGACTACGTGGAATACCGCAGACAGGAAGTTGACCTGGGGAGACATCTGGAAGTATGAGCCTTTTCGGTTTTCCTTTCTCCTCAGGTCTGTCTATGACCTATTACATTTACTATATAAATACAATTTACCGAACTTGTTATTTACCGAAACCTCTAGTACCCGTCGATACTATACCGTAACCTTAAACATGTTGTAGTAAATGCACTGTAACACTCTCTGTAAGACGCCGTAACATTTGAGTTCATCAAAATTTATCTCGTTACACTAACATGCAGTTAATTTTGAGACAGATCTTAATAAGATTGATTCAATATTCTTTCTTTCTTACGTTTGTTTGCATTTTCTTCTGTTTAATTTCAGACTTTTAATTATATGCCAATGATTTTATAAGTTGTCTATACAGGTCTGTAAAACTTCCATTTTATCGATAACATATGAATAAATTGCATGGCAAGCTATGAAAGAGGAACACAATATCCGTATTTAAATAAACATTGGCTTACACTTACAAAAACTATCAAAATTTCCGTTATTTACCATTTATTTTAACAACGTCCCGTATCGTCAACAAATTGTGGAAAGACGCCGTAACCGTTGTAGTTATGACGCCGTATCGCGTTGTCGTTCAGACGCACCTCTCATTGTAACGTAGTTCAGCGGGGGTGATTATATTTACATTGACAAATTCAATACCAGAAGAAAGTTACCAAAATAAGACGACGATTGGCCATAAGTTGTTACGGAACATGTTACGGAACAGTAACTAGATCAAAACTTCTGCATATCGTCTTACAAACTTAGCGGTGGTCTGTGTGTGCGCTTCTGTAATTTCAATTTACAACGTTTTAATAATTGAAATATCTGATTTATTTCTAAATCGAAGTTTGGAATTTATGTTTAAACGTCTAACAAATATGGTTTAATTTAAATAATTGAAAACGAAAAAGACATGGGTGGACGGTTGTTTCATATTCTGCTCATTTTGGTTGGAACCCTGCTGTCAGATGCATGTAAGTTTTCGTCTATATTTCGATTTTAAAATTTATAATGAACCAGACTGATGTTTTAAGACTTCAAGTGCCATTTAATCTGAAGTTTGAAATTCTGTTAAATAGCTATATACACTATAGAAAATAAAACACTTTGACACGATAAATTCGACAATTTGAAGCTTTCACTTGTACTTGGAGTTTTCGAAGCACTTAATCAAACTCGGAATTTTTTCCGTGTAGTTGCCTTAGCTTACGTTTGGCCTAGATTTCTGTGATAAATTATTCAGCGGAAATATTGAATGCAAAGCGATTCGGGCAAAATTCATAATTAAGTGTATGCAAATATACTGTAATAGTTTACATGTACTTATACCGAAAACTGTTGTATTCTTTATGAAGATTAAAATGTACACAATTAACTTGGACAACTATTGGTGTTTATAAGAATTCCAAAACTGAACACAATTTAACACACTTTTCATTATTTCCTTTATTTAAAATAGAAAGTGTGCGTTCATAAAATGAAATAACAATTGTATATGGCCTATGTCACCGCCGCACGAATATCCATCACATGCTGTCTAAGGAGCTATGGACGATCCTAACGTTCTTCGCGCAATCAGCTCACAATTGCCTGTCAGTATAATTAAGCTGTTTTTTTTTCTCACAAATCTGAATGTATGTTGTAATGTTGTTTCATAAATAAAAAATAGAACTAGCAAAATAGTTGGATCTTATATTTACTATTTAAATGTGTCAGTTTGAAAAAACAACAACTGTTTTTACGTTCTAACCCACTCGGATCCAGTGAATAAATAAATAAATTGTTCTAAAAATTGCGCGCAGTAACGTTGTGCTATCACGTGTAATATTACCCGCTTATTTGCACACGTATCAATGATTGGACAGGAATAACAAACCCAAACATTAAAATATTTTCTGAATTTAGATTTTATCATATTTCTGTTAATATTAATGTATATTAGAATTGTGGTGGTATTTTACAAAAAATAATTAATATTTTCACGTTTCTATCAAATTCTCTAGCACATGTTATTACAATTTATAAATTGTGTTTCATATATTTCTGCAGATTAGCTATGAAGTAAAATAAGTCTAGTAAATATCAAAATTCAAGTCATGTTCCATTCCGTCTTTGGCAAATCATGAATATCTTATTAGCAATACCCATGTCACTTTTTAAATATTCCCCCTCCCCGGGTACGTAATAAATGGTTTTACTGAAATCACCATGGGCGTCTGTCTATCGGTATGTGCGCAGACACAAACGTGTTCTAAGGTGATCGTATACACTTTCAAACGTACACCATTCAAACTTTGAGTGTTCATTATTTTTCTTCATCGTACATTTAACATTCATAAAGTTGTATTGCATAATTATTATTTATATACACTATTAACAAAATAACTTCTCCGAAACAACAAAGTACCAAAGTGTTATATTTGTTAAGTAACATCATATTGTAGTCCTCTACATATGTTTGCTAAATATATGCCCCTGAGATAAAGTCTGGCCACCCCATGTTCCCTACAAGGTTAAAATTGACTTAAAAAGCACAATAACTAAAAAAATACGTTTCCTCTGCAACCAATCGACTCGACATATATGTTTACTGTATATTTACTGTTTTATTGGGTGCATAAGCACTCTTTTGAGGAGATCTGAGTGCTTGTGCACCCAGTACAAACAATATCAAGTTTCAGATCAAAGAGAGTGAGTGTAATGCCACAAAAAGCTTTGACATTTAGTTTAACTGTATTTCTTTAGCCGCAGTCATTGTCTAACCCCGAGTCGAAAGTGGAGTTAACCTGAATGTTAAAATCAATAATAGCAAATGAGAACGCACACATTATAAAGCTATATAATGACGTTCTTATTTATAATCGGCGCTTTTGGCATGTCTTCACGCACAACAAAAGACCAGTCTTAAAAGGAACACACGTGGCTTTAATTATAAATAAAATCGACAATAAGGCTGAACAATAATAATTCATCAGGCGAATTGCAAGCGTTATTGAATTTATTCATAAGCATATTTACATATTACATGGGAATGGGATGCCAATTCAGATATTACTTTGCCTCCACCAAACAGCGGAGTAAAATAAAGTTTTATGTGGAGAAATAATCGTAGAGATTTCGTCTAAATGAAGAAGGCTTTATGCAAGTAGTTATTTTTGTGTACACGTCAACTATGTGGTTTCAGATAAATCAAGAACATACACTATGTTAAGCCGCTTTTACGGACTATCTGCAATTATGACCAGTAATATGCATGCATTAGTATATATGCAGTATTAGACGGCGAATGCGTGTGCTTTAATATTCACACATGTAATGAGTTATATTGAAAATGCGAGTTTGATTGGAACTTATGTATATTGCTTAATTGTGATAAATAATTTGTTTTCTGCAGACGGCTACCATACGCCTTGTAAGAGCAATGATGACTGCTGGGATGATACATCTGAGTGTAATGTGAAAACAGGAGACTGTGAGCAAAGTGAGTGGATCATTTCTAACACTTTCTAACGTTCAATATAAGCAGTTTGTGTTCAAGTATTCATCTGCATTTCAATATAAATAACCATCTTATTGACTGCATATGTGCCTGCGCATCGCCAAATAATTAGAAAAGAAAGTTAATAATACGAAGCATCAAAAAAGCGCCCTATAACAGTTTATATAGCAACACAAGTAATACTATATTAGCCGTGATTAATTGCCTGACATCAACCACTCCATTGCTGAATGTCTACGGTCAGTTCACAATTTTGCGGACAAATGTTTCATAACATATTAACATATTTTTTAACTCATCGCGCTATACTTACAAGGGCGTTTCAATTATATATATATAACAAAAAATGCTTAAAATATGTACTAATTCCTGGAGTTTCACCAAAATAAACATCAAGTGTATGGCGGCCTCATTACGAAAATGATACTTTTCTATTAGTTTTATATTATCATTTACACTTTTTTATAGTAAATGACATGATAGTACCAACGAGTTATCAAATTTCTATCTTATTAAAGTATAATATCTTGATATTTATTCGACACATATGCTCGTAACACTTTAATATTTTTTTATGCTAAACAAGTTTTGCTCAAAGTCTTCCAGAATACATGTTTATGAAAAAACGCGTTTTTTTTGTGTGTAAATTACAAGCTTTATATAGATCGCCGCATTTGAGTATGGCGAGAAATTAACTAGCATTCTGCATGCAACATATCTATTGCAGTGACCTGTTCGGCTGAAAAGAACTGCTCAACACCATTAACAGAGTGTGACCCGTTCAACAACGTGTTCGAAAAAATGCGCGGATATTGTCGTTATCGTAAGAAACTATCTTTATATATAGATTCTTCAAAACCTGTTTAAATAATGTGCATGTTATGACACACTCATACATTTACTTGTACACAATATCTACAACTAAACAGACGTTGAATACCTTTAAAAATATGTTTTAGGTCGCTGCAATCAGTACAATCATGAAAACAAGTGCCCCGAAATTGAACATGTTGCCTGCTACTACCACTATAATGTATGTTATTGTGAAGAGGGCTATCGCTGGAATTTCGACGCATGCGTTTCCGGTTTGTTCCAAAATACTTCTCGTCAAAATGTATTTGATCCAAATAATTTAACACCATTCTAACATAATACACGCTTACGTTTCTGTACACACAACAACAAGTACTTTGCGTGTTAGATCAGGTAAAAGTCGATTTTGTGCCTAACGTTTTTTATGGACTAAAACTTCATCAGAACTTTAAATCGTTTTGGTTTTCATTTGCCAGTTTTAAATGAACTTTCAAACATTAAGTCTAAAACAATATAAATACGCAAATATAACTGTGCTGTGTTTTCATTGCTTGAAAGCGCTTTCCAATCATACATGTTTCTGTTGTCATTATTCCTGTATTTCACTAACTATAAAATAAAAAGACACACAATTGATGCTGTACCGTGATATGATAAGTAACATTCATGCTTGTTTTCCTCTTTAAGTTCTTGGGCTCCCATGTAGCCACGATTATAACTGTGACAGGACTTTTCGTTACAACTACATTTGCTCCTCTGGAACATGTACCTGCAACCCAAAGGTATTTCTCCAGGACGATAACGGATGTCAGCCATGTAGGTTTTAAAAATCACGTTTACGTTTTATATTAGTGAGTTTATAGTTAGTAAATGTATTCACGAGTTATTTATTCATTTGTGAACTTGTTGTTTTTATTTCTAATTGTTCACGAATATAACCAAGACCAAGCCTAAAAATTGTCAATCAAAAATGTAAATTATTCCTATAACCGAATCTCCTACCGTACAGAACTAGAACTACGGTACATAATGTAAACACAACAAACGAATGAAAGTGATCTTAAATTGGCCAATCAATTTTACCAACATGTGTTTCGTTAAAGATGAAATATTTGAAAGCAATCATTGGAGATTAAATCAATATTTTTAAAATCGATTTCCATTTGGTTGACTATAAAACATTGTCGAAACCCACGCACTATTTACATTCCGATATCACCACATAATATATCGCGAAAGAGTTGGCTGTCAGAACTTCCTTTTTATAAATATCGATAAGCCAACTCATGACTGATGAAATTACATGCAACATTTAAATGCTCTTTGAATTAAGTAAATAATGTATTTTTAATGAACCACGTTATGCTGAATACGACAGAGGCTAACACCGTCCACATTAATTATTATAATATCGAGTGGTTCATTGGTTGAATGTCCTCACTGATTCGTCATTTTTGTTAGGAAGATTCCCCACGGTCGACCTCGAAGCATGGTTTATAGGAACGTGATGTCCGACGATGAATATAAATGAGCCTTGTATTTATTACATGCAAAGTAATCAAATATTAAAAATGGCTGTCCGGTGAACGCAGTGGTTGATGGGTTTTCGAATTAGACCAAGAGGACTATCATACAATATCTCCAGTTTTTTTTTTATTAAACTCACACGACACTGGAGCTGGTCATCCATGTACAACTGTAATTTTAAAATCCATAGTAGACTTCTGTTTCTGTGTAAAGCATTCCATTGTTCGCTATCCCATTAGTGAAAATGCGTAACTTGTCTCACTTAACTAATAAAATATTACACAGAATCACCCCGAAAGCAAACACATATCCCTTTATATTTGTACATTGGAACCTTTATTGTCCATTCATTTCAAGACCTCGGGAGACAATGCGATCAACCGGCAGATTGTGGAGGCTTTTCCAACACCACGTGTGTCGACAGTGTATGCAGCTGCTCATCCGGGTACTTACAGCGAGGATATCAATGTATTTGGGGTAAGGTATAATAACCTCAAAACAATACATGAATATATATATAAGAACAAAGACATTTCTATGCAAGTGAAACATAATTCAATGTTTGACAAGAGGGTCTTTGAAAATGATCTGAAATTCACGAGTAGAAAGGCACTACATTTTTATACCATATTAACTGTAATT
The DNA here is from genome assembly GCA_007657795.1 of Dreissena rostriformis. Classification (NCBI taxonomy): domain Eukaryota; kingdom Metazoa; phylum Mollusca; class Bivalvia; order Myida; family Dreissenidae; genus Dreissena; species Dreissena rostriformis. The sequence continues at coordinate 19,830 of VMBQ01003635.1, forward strand.
TGTTATTTTCGCTAGTGAATATTAGATCATATGATATGGTTTTCGGTAACAATTGTTTAATCATATGGCTTACTATAAGCCGGTTGTCTTCAACTGACGTTAAACGCGAATTTTCGATAAAACGATGGAATGTGCGCAAAACGTTTTTTTTTGTGAATGACGTCATTTCCGTAACTTCAGTTGATGCGCACCTTTTTGTTTTTTTACGCCCACTGTGTTTAATTGCTTTAATTGTTTTTTTTAAGCTCATGTATAAACGATTTGGTTTGATAACACGAATCTTTATTCTTGACCGTGGGTTATTCGACAACAAATTATCCATGACAAAACTTATTGTATTCTAACATGATCGTATTTTCATAAGTCTGTTTTATAAATGAAAAACATATGTATGCTCCAAAATATATTCATCTACGTATCTTTATAAAAAGAACACCAAAGCGCGCATATTGATGACGTAATCTTACCATAACAAAATATTTCGACGTCTATTTTATTCAAAACCATTTAGCGAATAACGTCAGGCTTATTGATAAAAATCCAAGATCCATTATGACCTCATCTTATCGATACCACATTGAATGTAACGAAACAAACACAACTAAAATTAATAAATTGCGTATGCTTTTATGATAATGCAGATACAAATTGCATCATACATTATATGATTATGTAAATTATAGAATATTTTTGATTTGTGTGAATACGTTGTTCAAGAACGGTAAGATTGTAATGATTTTGATATCGCGCATATAAACGCATGTATTTAACTATACAAATTCACAGAGTTAACCAGAACTATTTACAAAACATTAGTCTCCTCTTATAATGAATACCGAATACCCCATTCTTGATTTTCTTCTCTGTCTGTAGACATCAAACCTAATGTCGTATTGCGGTTCATATGAACATCTATGCTTCTTAAAGCATACTTTTAATATCTATATTCCAAATCTTTGCCATACCATATCTTTGCATTGCAAGTTTTGGACATATTTTGCAACTCACAAAGCGACTGTGGGGGCGGGAACATTATTTGTGAACCAGACAGCGCCGTGATTGGATACGCTGGAAAGTGTCGCTGTCAGAAAGGATACGCACTGGACTCTGCAGACTCTGTCACTTGCGAAAAGGGTAATAATATTTTGCAACTTCGAATCGCAAACTCAATTAAATGTTTGCTAACATTTGCTTTAGTGTAGCAAAAACGTCACCATACTTATAAAACCCATTTTTCAATTCCTAATATGATTATTTCTGCGTGATATTGTAAATATAAATGATCGAACAAAACCAAGACCTCAAACATTTATTAAATCAGACTTGTTTGTTGTAGTTCAGAGAATCAAACAATGCGTAGGTTTAATACAAATAATGCTTTGGTGGACCTTTGTTTACAGAATTTGTAAAGAAGACACCGTCGGTTTTAATTTATATTTTAGTGTTGGATTCCTTTTGCTCAGACATTCAATTCTGCGGCAACGCAAGCCGCTTTTCAATCAATAATTACCTGGAATGGGATCGGCTACACTGGTCCTACTTCTCTGTACATAGGGCTTACTACTGCAACGTGGACAACATCTGTAAATGTTCACCAGGGTACAAACGGAACGTAGAAAACGAATGTCGTCCAAGTATGAGTATAATCTACTCCGGTTTGATTGTTTATGTTGTTTCTGTTCATATATTGCTGCATTATGTTAAACATTGTATGCGTTATGGCGAAGTGTGTGATATAGCGTTATTAATTATAAGATTTATGTACTCATTTCTTAAAACCAGAATATTGGATTTAGCTTTAAATATACTTGTTAAAATAAATGCTGTATTGTAAAACGTCTTTTGAATCTCGTCTTCAAAATGTTTCATTTTATTTTCCAGTTTATGGCTCTTTTTGCATCTCTGACAACGACTGTTTTGGGGACTCTGACTCTAATAAATTCGCGTTTAGATGTTTTACCTACACATGTGCATGCAGTGAAATTTATTATAAAGACGCAGTTCGCGACCAGTGGCACGAATATGATGTTTGGTTAGAAGACCCAGCTTCCAATGAATATGTTTGCAAGCCGCGTATGCATATATTTTTACATTTGCCTAAGTCGTTTTTAGTCGTTTTTAAACATAAATAATATCATTAAATTACTTTTATTCACGTTAGTCTCCGTTACAAAAACGAACATAATTTCGTAGGTTATTAAAAGTTTGCGTTTACTATAAGGACATGTTTATATATTCGAACCAATATATATATTTCAAATCTAAAGTGTTGCACGGTTTTAATTGGCAGTTATTGGAATGAAATGTTTGTATGGAACTGTTGACGATACACAATGCGTCAACGACACTAGATTTATTTATAACCTTCCTTACGACAACGATGTCGCTGATGATGCCATGGTCAATGTCTGTGTGGAGGGATTTGAAGATCACGGGGTATGCACTCAAAGTAGGTGAACATGGTTTTACTATAATCGTCGTGATACATACTAAACACAAATCTGGACACGCTGTCGAATTTAACCTTTTAGCGTGTTTAACGACTAGTTTTTTTACAAAGTTATATGAGAGTAAAACATTAGTTTGTTAGTTATCCAATACTTGAATAATAAATACATGTTGAAGATAATTGTTAATATTATGCAAATGGGCTATAAGCACGATGTACATATGGCCGTTCTTTCAGTCGTTGGTCAAGACTGTTCCACAAGGGATGATATATGTGGGCTTGTCGACAATGCATATTGTGACACGCAGAAACTGTGTTCCTGCAAGGAAGGCTTTGCTCAGCTAACCAATAAGAACTTTTGTGAACCTGGTAAGAACTTAAATTGCATTTATATTCCATAATATTTGTTGGGCCAATTAAAGAAAACGGCCGTTTATCACCGGGGCCATCTCTGTTTGGACATGCATTATTAAACGAGCAAACGATACTTTGAGGTGTTGCTAAGGACCAATATTTTATTAAACTATCTAGAAATCTAGAGGGTGAATAGGTTTTATATGTTCTTGTTGTTTTTTTCAGCATACTGTTTGCCTTAGTTTAAAAAATCGGGCAATTAAGTGCGATTCAGCGAAGATTAATAAATATAAAAATGAACAGAAACATACAATCACACTCATTTTGGAACGTGAAAACATTTATAAGTTGTAGCAGAGCGGGGTTTAAAACAAAAAATCGATTTTTTTGCTTGTATTGGTGAGACAAGTTGGGACATAAAACGATTATCTACCAAATTATATCCATGTGGTCTGAATGTGGTGACAATATTGTAATACGGCTATCAAATCACATATCGTGCATGGGCGCCACCTCCTAATCTTAGCGCCACTTCCTTGGTATTGCTTCCATCTCTTTTGAAGGCATGCATACAGAATAGAAGATCGACCAGATCCCAATGTTTTTGTTCATGCTGCAACTTAGGTATTTATAAAGCAAACGTTGGATGTCATCAGCGATTAATTTGGGTGCTCGTCACGTACGCGACAACATCGATTGGCTTTTTAAAACCATATACTGTTACAATTAATAAAGATAAATGTCATCACGTCTCCAAAAGGAGTGCGATTGTATGTTTCTGCACATGTATGAATCAATTTATTTACGCTGAATCACACTACACTGCTCGATTTCTAAACTGAGGCAGACTTAGTCTTTTTAGTTTAAGTACGCATGATCCGTGAACATTGTCTATGTTCTGTAATTACTTAATACATTGATAAAGAAAAAAACAGAATTCTACACAAAAGTCAGCTTTCAGTGTATCATATGGACGCATCAGCACACACAAAATCCGCTAGTGAATCATTCGACCTACCCTTAAGGAAGTACCAAATTGAACAGTGTACTTAATAAAACCATAATTATTTAGATATATATTTTTCCTATTCAACTAAATGTATTATATCATTCTATTAATTTCCATACGCAATGGTGCAACATTGTTAATCTTGATGATATCAGTCATTTTAAAGTTGTATATTTCTTTAATGTTTCCGTTCAAGTTCTCGGAATGAATTGTACCAATGACCGGATGTGTTCTTTAATTGTGGCTGGGACCAGATGCGTTTCATCCACCTGTGCTTGTATTGATGGATATGAGGAGATTAATCACAAATGCGTTACATCTCGTACGTAACTCATTTTAATACCAAAAACGAGAATGCTAATGTGAGACAATTTGATTATTTAATAAAGAGATTTGAGATGGAAATTAATGCGTATTTGCCAAACATACATGTAAATATTTCCAAAAAACATAGTTTTGCATGGAACAAATTAGTTTGATATACCAAACTTTTGAAACATATATAGTTATATAGACGCTTATATGTACTACTGAGAACTAACCTAGATTACATTTCCAGTCGAGAAAACAGATGTGTGTCATCAAAGTATCAGTCCATTGCCGGATAAGTATCGTCGATCCCCTTCCTACCGACTTGCCTCAACAGAACCTCCTATTCGCGATGACCTTCTTGAGGAACGTTGGTATGACCTTGGCCAACACATGCTGTCTCCAGCCAGTTCTGTTACTGACACTAGTCCTGGCACGTGCGGAACAAAATATCCTATATATTTAAAAGGTTTATATGATACCATTATTGTTACGATATCTTTTGTTTGCCTTTACAACAATGCTTTAATACGTGGATGCTATTAATCCCCCAAAGAATAATTGGTGCATGTTAATACTTCAGATGAGATAAACGCTACAGAACAGGTTACTCTGAAGATGGGTGTAGAACTTGGAAAAACAGTTTACATTGGAGGACTAAGTCATTATGGAATATCGAATGAATTCAACGTCAGTATCCGCCATTGTTTTGGAAGATATTTTGTCCGTGTCAAGAAAGCGCCCGTTTCTTTTTCTGGATATTGTGTTGGTATGTACGTTGAATAGTGGAATCTTGTAATGCGAGTTCGCCATAAGCATTGTTTTACAAAGGGTAACACGTAATGTGTCATTTCGTTTGTAATAAGCCTTATTTTGTTCTTGCAGATACCGGATTATTATCAAACATCGGTGGTTATTCTTCGAGGAAATGGGCAGAAGTTGCAAGCAATTTAGACTTTAACGTTGTGTATAATGCATCAACTGGTACGAAGATGCAAATTCCGTACATATACTTTCAATGTCACATATTTGATTTTCGCATTAGAGAATATCATTTTTTTCACGAAGGTTGGTACAACGGTAATTTCTATCGATACTACATCGATGACGGATTCTACTACACAGTTAATTGGTATGTAACTACCATATATAACATATCGTTCAATTATTACAGGTTTATTTCTATTCTTGTTTACGTCATAACTGAACACACAATATGATATTCGTTGTCATTGAAGGTATGTCGCGGGCGTCCATTGTAAGTCAGCTGGACCGTACAAACGACCACATCTGAACATAACTGACATAACTGAACGAGAGATAAAGGAAAAATGTGGACAACTTCAATCCGGATTCTCGGTAACCTTACTTCTTTTCAATGTTTACGGTTGCAGCGATCAGAAGGTTCCGGGATCAATCACCGTTCAGGGAGAGTTCTCAAGAGAGAGTTCTCAAGATCTGATCTGATCTGATAGAAGAATTAGTTCTTCCCAGGAAAATGACACATTAGTATATTAATTAACGTAAATCTTTTGATGCAACCATGTTCAAATAACTTGCTGCAAACTAATGTTTTCAAGAATAAAATAATCTCATCGGTTTGGTCTGTAATAAGGTAATAATAATTAGTGTAATTATATGCAAGCTTTATAATGTAGGTGGCATAACTGTTATTCTAAAATTATGAAATACAAAAGCCAAGTGTAAGGTGTGATATCATCATTTCTGTTATACCAGGTGCAATGCAGTTTTGAATGGTCGGAATCAATATTTGGACCAAGGTCAACACCAATATTTAGTAACACAGACTTCGTGGGCTTTGAACCTGTAAGTAAATGTATGCCTTGGGTTTGTTAAACACGTATGTTAAAATTTATTTGTTTTACAGTTTGATGTTTATTTAATTGGGCTTTTAAAAGACATCGTCTTGTGTCTTAAAATATGACTGTTGAAAAATGAAACTACTGTATTACATTATGTCGTTTATATCTACAAGTTGTAAGTGATTTGTCCTATTTGTATTAAAGTTGTTCGTGAACAGTACCTTTGATGGAGGTTTTATCGATACTGGGTCCAACTCACCTATTGGTTGTAAGACGGAAGTAGGTGACACTTCATTAACATGTAACATTGAGTGGGAGCTTATTGCGAACGGAAACTGCGCCAGTCCTCAGAGTGCTGACGACCACCCTGTATGTGGTTTTACTGCAATAGGACTAACTGCAGAGGGACTGAAGAAATATGGTTCATGGGATCTTGCCTTTTTTCATGTGTATTATAACTGGACATCGGAATATCTGAACGGAACATCCATGAGTACACATTACGAGAGAACATTAAAACTTTTAGTGACCCAGTTTGAGTCCCACTCTTCTGATGACGTATACAAAGTTAAATTTAGCCCGTCTGTGTCTGGTCATGATCTTTGGAATGGATATGTAATTCCAGATATTGAGGTGACTTTTTTTAAAGAAAATATTGAGAAATATGGCATAAGAATACATTATAACTTATTATCTCTACACTAATACATCTTACGGAAATTGCTGTAATCAATAAGAACAGTAGTAATACTACAACTATAAATAAAATACACATGATGTGTACCGGATGCTTCTTACAGAGAAACACGTAATTGGAGTAGGTTTACAAAGTAAACGTATTTTTACGAAATTAATCAAACTAACAATTAATAGTCGGATATTTTCGAAGAAAACACGTTACATTACACCTCAATAAACAAATTTCAATTTTCATGTATATTGACTAGGATCGATTCTGTGTATTGTTATTTAGACAAATGAAAATAATCACGAAGTTGTCGTTGTTATTTGCAGATCAAGGTAGTTGATCCTGATGAGCATATTTCGACCGTGCATGTGGGCTGGAATACAAGCTACCAAGGGACGATTATGACTAAAACAGTTGCCGTTTCAAACAGGTTTATCGCTGTATATTTTATTTTCTTGACGTACCTGCTCAGTTCTATCGATGTAAAATAAACAATTCCATAAACACCATATTGTTTTACTCTCTTTCATTGTGATAAATTATGAGACCCTATATTTTTTTATTTACTTTAATTCTTTGTACGTGTTGTATTATATTGGTGTGTGTTCTGTTTTAGGCTCAAGCACTCAGTAGCGATGCCCCTTAATGACACAGGCGAATTCTTGTTGTTAAGGAGCAATTCACTTTCGGTAGAGGTAAATTAAAAAATAAATTGTTGTGCAAGAGAAATCATTACAGTAACATACAAGCGCAAAACAATAAATTGTATTTTAGCATGCCAGCATTTTGTAAACGATAATAAAAGAATATAGGTGTAGGATATATTTTTATGTGGATAATAAACGACCGTGATTCGAAATATATAGATTTAAAGAACATGCTCTTTTAATGATAAAACTGACGTGCTGTTCGATATCATACTGAATCCTTTGCAGTAACCAATTAAATGTAACAAGTTGTATATTTCCAGCATAATATTCATATTATTAATTTAATAAAAGGTCCAGATCAAGATGCGACATACAAAGAAGTCGACATCGTCTTATCTTTGTGCAGTCACGTGCCGCAACGGCAATGAGATCTACACGATTGACATCTGCGACTCAATTAAAGTTGAAGGGTTCCTAATGGTTCACCCAAACGAAGATGGATTGCACAGCTTTGCGAAGGATACCAAATGGGTATGACATAAATAAAAAAAAGCCTTTTAAATAGAAAATCGGCTTTTAAATAAATATTGAGAGGCCATTTGTCACCATAAATATAATGCAATATGATACTAGATTTTTAGAAAATCATAAGAACGTTATCGGACTCAAAATAAATATGGGAATTGCAAAAAATAAACCGAATGTAATAACTCGTGAAATTACATTTTGTAAATTGTTCAGCAGTACATATTTTTCGAAATACATTAAGAGCAATTACGTTATTTTTGCATTCAAAATATTTGAGCATTTAAGTTATGCTCCTTTTTAATTATTTATTTTATCATAAAAGACATCTCAATTTGGATTTTTTTTTCAAATTGTATTATAATACTAATCAGAAAAATGGAATACTTAAAAATGTATTTTATTTTAATCAAACAGTTTTTGCTTCTCCTGAAAATTTTACACAATGTCAGTTACACTACTTTTTGTATTAAGAAGACAACATGTGTTCGCTCATGTCAATTTGGAAAATTTGGTTAAAACATTATTTTTGTCGAAATGGTTGTCTTAATATTTTAATAATTGATGCATTTCACCTCATTATACACAAAAAAATGGAAAACAAATGGGAAAAAAAAGTCAGTTACATGACTTATTACAACCAATAGACGATATGTGTCCACATATTGAAGCGGTGCTTTGTCGAGACTTTGTTACTTTTTGTAAGCTAAGCAAAATATTTATTGAAGAGTTTGAATATAAATAAGACTCTGAACTTAACCAAATTATTCATTATCAAGTTATATTCTACATGATATGTCCATAACAGGGTTTTAATTGTTATTCAAACCACTTATTATATCAAATTTATCATTTTTTACTTCGCACAATTTAAATTTCTCTCAATAGTTCAAATCAGAAATCATTCATTCAAAATCGCACGCATTAAATCATGCTCTTCGCAAAACCACAAACAAAACAAACGTTGTCAGTTGCATACGGAATACCGTTTGGGCCATCGTGGTAACACATTAAAATCCAGATGCGACAATGCGACAACGCGATAGTACGATGGGGACAATGCGATAAAACGATGACGACGGTGCGACAATACGATGACGACAGTGCGATAGTACGATGGCGACAATTCGACAACGCGATAGTACGATGGCGACAATGCGATAATACGATGACGACAGTGCGACAATACGATGGCGACAGTTCGATAATACGATGGCGACAATGCGATAGTGCGATAATGTGATGACGACAATGCGATAATACGATGACGACAGTGTGACAATACGATGGCGACAGTGCGACAGTACGATGGCGACAATGCGATAGTGCGATAATGCGATGACGACAGTGCGACAACACGATGGCGACAGTGCGATAATATGATGGCGACAATGCGATAGTACGATGGCGACAATGCGATGATACGATGGTGACTGTACGATATGACTATCGCATTGTCGGCATCGTACTATCGCGTTGTCGCACTGTCGTCATCGTATTATCGCATTGTCGCCTTTGTACTATCGCGTTGTCGCATTGTCGCCATCGTACTATCGCACTGTCGCCATCGTATTGTCGCACTGTCGTCATCGTTTTATTACGGAATACCGTTAGGGCCATCGTGTTACACATTAAAATCCAGAGGACGAGAATGCGAGAACGCGAGAGTACGACGGCGACAATTCGAGAATACGATGACGAGAGTGCGAGAATACGATGACGAGAGTGCGAGAATGCGATGACGAGATTGCGAGAACGCGATAGTTCTATGACGACAATGCGACAGTGCGACAATACGATGGCGACAGTGTGATAGTACGATGGCGACAATGCGATAGTCATATCGTACTGTCGCCATCGTATTGTCGCACTGTCGTCATCGTATTGTCGCACTCTCGTCATCGAATTCTCGCACTCTCGCATTGTCGCCATCGTACTATCGCACTGTCGCCATCGTATTGTCGCACTTTTGTCATCGTATTCTCGCACTCTCGTCATCGTATTCTCGCACTCTTGCATTGTCGCATTGTCGCCATCGTACTGTCGAACTGTCGCCATCGTATGGTCGTACTGTCGCCATCGTATTGTCGCACAGTCGTCATCGTACTATCGCGTTCCCGCATTCTCGTCATCGTATTCTCACACTCTCGTCATCGTATTCTCGCACTCTGGTCATCGTATTCTCGCATTGTCGCAATCGTACTCTCGCAATCTCGCATTCTCGCTCTCTGGATTTTAATGTGTAACCACGATGGCCCTAACGGTATTCCGTATATTATCGAGTTGTCGCATTGTCGCCCTCTGGATTTTAATGTGTAACCACGATGGCACGAACGGTATTCCGTAGTTGCATACATATGTTTTACTGGTTAACAAGTTACATTCAGGTACGATCATAATAGTGTAGTTAAATCAAAACATGAATGTCATGCATTAAAACATCAATTGATGGTGCACATGTTTGCCATTTTTTCTTTAGTGGTTTTTTCACGATGATGCAAACATATCAACAACAAACGTTCGACTTCTGAATGGAATTCAAGTCAAAGTGAGCATTAACTACGGAAGCAGCTCGCTGGAACTGACTTTATCTGATAGTTACACAAACGAAGAATTCGTTGCTATGGACGGTCTCGCTGCGTTTCAAGAAAAGCAATATCGTCTTAGTAATGGCTCATTTATGATTGAAGGTTCTAGGTTTCAAAATAGCTGGAGGTAAAACACAACCTAGTCAATAAAGTTGTTTGTACTAGATGTAAGACAACGATAAAACATGTAAATTAAATGCAACACTTTTAAAAATGTAATCCTTCAAAACCTGAATTATTTTTTAAAGATATGCGTTAATATTTGCAAAATACAGTGATCACAAACAATGGAATAAAGAACAGGCCTGTAAAAAATGTCAACGTTAATATGTTTTATTTCTCTACATACAGCTAAATATACAGCGTACAACTACGGTATAAAGCATTATTTACCTTAACGTCGTATACTTTGTTATGGATATTGGCATATTATAATTATTTCAAAATATCGTCGTAAACCATTTAATTACTTGCAATCATAGGTTATTATACTCCCATTACCGATGGTTATGGGGGCTATATAGGAGTCACTGTGTCGGTCGGTCTGACGGTCGGTCTCTCACGAAAATTTAATTCGATCTTCACCAAACTTGGTCAGAAATGATCCAGATGATGTCTAGGTCAAAGTTTGAATATAGGTCATGCCGGATCAAAAACTAGGTCACGGGGTAACTTGCGTTTTAAACCGAAAGTTTGTCCGGACCATAACTATGTCATTTATCGTTAGATTTTAAAATGACTTGGTACATTTGTTCACCATCGATTTGACGGTGTGTCATGCGAAAGAAGTACGTCGATATCTCCAAGGTCAAGTTCAATTAGGTCATACTTTGACTTTGTTTTCAAAGGTCAAAAATGGCCATAAATAAGCTTGTCCTGACCATAACTATGTCGTTCATTGTGAGATTTTAAAATCATTTGGCACATTTGTTTCACCATTATTGGACGGTGTGTCATGCGAAAGAATTACGTCGATATCTTCAAGGTCAAGGTCACACTTTAAGTTAAAGGGTCAAACATGTCCATAATGAGCTTGTCCGGACCATAACTATGTCGTTCATTGAGAAATTTTAAAATCATTTGGCACATTTGTTCACCATCATTGGACGGTGTGTCATGCGAAAGAATTACGTCGATATTTAAAACGTCAAGGTCACACTTTGAGTTCAAAGGTCAAAAAATGGTCATAAATGATCTTGTCCGGGCCATAACTATGTCATTCATTGTGAGATTTTAAAATTACTCGGTACATTTGTTCACAATCATTGGACGGTGTGTCATGCGAAAGAATTACGTCGATATCTCCAAGGTCAAGGTCACACTTTGAGTTCAAAAGTCAAAAATGGTCATAAATGATCTTGTCCGGGCCATAACTATGTCATTCATTGTGAGATTTTAAAATGACTCTGTACATTAATTTTGTTCACAGTCATTGGACGGCGTGTCATGCGATAGAATTCAAGAGTTTAAAGGTCACAATGGCCATAAATGATAATGGCATAATAATTCTTAAAAAATCGCCATAAATTAGCTTCTCTTGTTTTGTGAAGACAGCATGTAAAATATTCTGTGTCAATGAAGCATCAGGGGGTATACGTCACGTCTGTGACAAAGCTCTAGTTAAGGAACAGATCGACCATTGAAAAATACGCATGTAAAATTGTGTTTTATTATTTACATCACAGTGTTTCCTCGGAAGACAGTCTCAGGAATCCAAGCCAACATGTCGCCTATGCATACTCAGAACGTTTCTACCAGTGTGACTGCCCTTCGAGTGGCGAGATAACAAATCTGACGCACCTTTTCAGCGAGACTTACTACAGATCATGGGGGACTAAAGTCTTCAAACAAATAACTGGCGCTGTAAGATGTTCAAAGTCAAGACCATGTTCAGAAGAACATTCTGGACTGACTTGGCATGGATCCCAGTTGCAACCTATTGTCCAAGTCAAGTATGTGTTCACATCTATTGAAACCAGCGGAATCACTTGCAAGTTCACTCCAATAAAAAATAAACAGCACAAAGTGAGATGGTAAGAACAACCTTTTAAATACTGTTTGAAACATGACATGTAGCTATGCGCGTAACAAAAATCGTATGTAACTTATATGTATTACATTATCTTTTGTCATATTTTGTAGGTATGCTGGTGATAACATTATAATGGAGCAAAACAATGCCAATGTATATGGAATGTACGTGCTGGTGTTGAAAGATACTTTCTCCCATTCCGGACAAGAATGTCTTTTAGATAAGAAGGTAATCAAACATTAAATAAGGCTTAAAACGTTCATGAAAGAGTTAAGGAGCAGCTTCGTTAATTTATAATTTACAAAATACTCGGTTACTTATCATTGTTCAGATGTTGCATTCGGTCAATATTTCCAAAACATCGATCTATCAATAAATTTGGGAAACTAAAAATCAAAAGATCACTTGCAAATATCTAAGGATTGTTTTGAACACGTGCGGAATTCAAGTACAGTGTGAGGCTACCTCATTGCGAATTAAAGCGTAAAATTATATATTACTGGTATATTCATGTTCAATAGTTTTGTTTTGCTGTAGATTTATTGCTCAGTCACAGTGTATGAAAAAGGAGCTACAGCTTCGACGAATCCCGCCGCATACAGCAATACACTTGATATCAGAGATGTTCCTTTGGTAAGTAAGTTCTATAATGGGCGGAAACAAACGGATTTTTTTTGCGATTCTGTGATCATTTACATGTACAGTGTATGCATTTTTCTATGAATCCAATTAAAACAGTCACTTTACATTACTATAATTAGCATTTTAGAAATATTTTCCTATTTTTTAATCGACAGTATGCTGAATTGACATTTCATTTTCAGCTGATTCTATCCGACATCTGCGTCATTGATGACAAATGTTACAACAAGAACGACACCAACGGGAACGATGCCACTTTCGTTTGCTATCCGATTGTTAACCCGTTTGAATGGACGAAGGATATGTCTTTAATACGACGTAAACAATAATCTGATTATAATTAGCTTCAGTATACATATAACTGAATCAATACTGTTTCTAAGTATTATTTAAATTATTTAAATACGTATACAACTTTACTAGTACGATGACAAAGTATTTGTTAGTTTATTTATATGTTCTATTATGTTGTTTGTGGCACTATGTTTTCATCGTGGTGTTTCATTTGTTGTCAATGCTTATTATTATTACTTTTCGCAGAAATTGGAGACGGTTGTATTCCTTCAGAGAATCACTGCTCAAGTATTAACGGCAGTGCGTACTGCAATGCAAAAGCATCTAAGTGCGCATGCGTTAACACGCACAAAAACGTCAAAGGGGAATGTATTCCAAAAGGTATATGTCGAAAGTCCTGCTGTGCAGTTGTATAACATGTGTTCATGTTTTTAAATGAAGCGTACACATTAAATATTTTTCAGTTTCTTTGTTTGTTAAGATACCACTTTAAGATAACCTAGACATATAACGCGCAAACACCTTTTTGCAAATGAAGAGCACTGCTTTAACATTAATTATACGTATTGTAAATTGCAATGACATTCCTTGTTTTTTTTACATGCATACTTGTACTTCTAATGGTTTCCAAAAACAGATTGTTCGACGGACGCCCGTGTTTGCGACCCGATATCGTACACTAAATGCTCGGATTACGTTTGTGAGTGTGTTATAACTGCAGAGCTAAATCTGCGATATGGGGGATGCAAGCCAAAAGGTAAGATATTTGGAACAATTAAACAAACACAATGCTAATTGATGTAGCGATATTATAAGCCAGGTATAGTGCATACTTTTGTGAAAACGTTCTTTTTTCCAACTAAATTTTGTTTTGACATTTATGTGATCTAAACATGTTGAACAGTTCGAAGAAATCCTTAAATTCTAAATCCCATTAAAGACTTATGCCATCAATCTTGAACTTTTAGACATAGGTTATAACGTACACAATGAGTCGTTCATTATTTATACCGAATATCGTTTTTTAATTCCTTGCAAGAATATCTGCTTAAAATAACGATTTTGGTTTACATATTAGTAGTGTTACTACACATACTGATAAGTTTCCTTTGCACAATGCTGACATTGCTTTAAAAAAGCTTCCAAGTTGTGATATGATGTTCTCGAATGCATGTCCGTGCGTAGATGTTTACTCCTACCACACCTGGCTCAGGGAGTGCAGTCAAATAGTTGAACTTTATTTACTATTTTTTAGTTCTCGGAAGCGAATGCACCTTTAATGATCAGTGTGGTCGTATACGGAACGCTAAATGTGACCTCAATCACACTGAAACCTGCGTGTGCAGCAATCAATATGACAGCACATACGGGGCGTGTACAATTAAACGTAAGAAAACTATGTCCTCAGTATGTCCGATTAGACAAAAAGGTAAAAACATTTTGATAACATTAGGAAGACGATGCCTATACAATAGCTCAGAGTAACAACACGGCCAATATCATGACTCGAGTTATGTGTGAAAACAAATGCGCTCTAAATTATTATTCTTGGCAAGTATTAATATCAGAATATAAGTTTTTGGTTGACATTTACCGAAGTAGGCAATATATAATCCAAAATTGTGTTTACATGTGTTAACTTAAATATACACTTTCTTAATTGACATATAGAGAATATATGTTTGCTTTCGAGGATTACTCGAACAAACTAATTGCCTACCTTCACCTAGGAAATATTTTAATGTTATTTCACGAGCGCTTTTTCGAATTAATATATGTAAAGTGTCGATTTTACCAATATGACCAGCTCCTATGACAAGTGGTTTTACTCGAGACTTTGTCTGATAGTCATCTGGGCCAATACGAATGAGGAAGACTCAAAGTCATAAGTATCAAAAGTTAAGGCATTTCACTTTTTGTTTTGTTTTAGTGGTATAAACATCAATATTGTGTGTTGAATATATAAGCATTTATGACTTAAATCTTTACTGCTAATATTTACTTTTATTTATATTTTTAATTGTTTACTATGATGACATGACCAGAATATTATAATTTGAAATTAACAATTTAAAAATTTAAAAATAGTCTCTATTAAAAAAATGTCGTTAAATTATTTTCCAACTCACTTTCAGTATCAAACTTAATAATTAAATAAAATGTGATATTATACTGAAAACATAAAATCTTCCGAGTTATTATCTTTTATTTCCGTTCAAGGAAATATTCTTGCATACCACTGCCTACTTTCTATGATTTGTTTGGGTCTTTAAGGTCACATCGTGTCTGAAAAACGATAACAATATATCTTTTGAACATTTTTTTTAAGTCATACACTATATATATTGTTTTTATACCACATTTATATAGCACCCTTTTCATACCGTATGTGCGTTCAGAGGCGCTTTACATTTTTCCGCTGATCACTGGGTAATAAGTCGTCCGTTAACATGCGTTAACATAATAAGTATGCAGCCACGGCACATTGGCTTATTTCCCTCACAGGTACCAATTTATACACCTGGGTGGAGAGGAAAAGATGTGGGATAAATTTCTTGCTCAAGAAAATTTCAGTGGTCAGGGCGGGATTCGAACCCGGGACCTCTCGATCCCTAAGCCAGCGTCCTACCATTAGACCACTGCTCCCATATATATATATACAGTAGACTCTGCCAATACCGGACTCTCTGAATACCGGAACTCTCCCGATTCCGGACGGTCATGTCAGTCCCGAATTTTCCCCTTCTATGTCTTTGTTGAAAAATGTTGAATAAACCGGACTCTCTCTAAACCGGAAACCGGACGGGTANTATGTTTGTCGACTCGTTTTACATTCTCAACACGTAACTGTGATTTGAAGAACTTACGAGCCCGTGTTCCGCGGACGCTGACTGCGCACATATCAGCAACTCCTCCTGCCTCGTGTCTACTTCCGGAGAAAAGGTCTGCACATGCAACATTGGATACAAGGCATTTTCCACTGCAGAATGTGTACTTAAAGAAGGTTAGTAAATAAGTTAAACTTTGGGGCGATTGCCTTCTGCAATTCGCCCCTTTGGTAACATAATATACGTATTTCGGGAATCAGTTTCAGAATAAAGTCCGTTACGTCCAAAGTCCAAACTACGCACACAGATTCTGCATTCGCAAACAAAATAGCTCCGATCGCATGGTATTAGTATTAATGCGCACAAACAGCTTACAGCGCGATTTCCATCCATGGCAACGTATTTTCACTGTGGCATTAGCACTCGAGTTACACGCAGTCCTCGTGGAAGGTGTATACAGCAACGAAATATCGTTTTTTTATATGACAATTCGCCCGTCCTTTTCATGCAAGTTTTGAACTTTTTCCTTACCCACGAAATACATGTTGTGGTTGTCACTTTCACAGCAGCTAATTAAACGCCATGCATGTAGTTACATTCGGATAAGCGTTGTGGACTTCACATTTTTATATGCCATTCAAATTTACTTAGATAAAATAATTGTATAGTGTTTTTACGACCACAAAATTTAAGCAAAATCGCCCCACCAGTACTTTCAGTACTTTGATTAAATATTGTAAGATGGCATTTTGTACAATTATCGTTTGAAAAAGTATACACTAAAAAAATCATTGGGATGTGATTATGTATTTAGTGACTGACAATAAAACGAATAATACGTATTATGTTTATGTTGCTTTAGAGGCGTCTTGTTAAAGAAATACATTTCTTACACATGATTTCTTACAGCTTTCCTGACGTTTAGTTACGATACTAGGTCAAGCGGCAAGGAGCAACGGATGTCAACGTGTGTTTATGAATTCCAGACTGGATTTGTATACACAGTTTCATGGTAAAAAGCAGTTTGAAGAGATAAATATAAAGCTTACTTGGACAGGTTTATTACATCAAATGCGCCAATACGTGAATATATCGACGTATTAACGCTTATTAATAGCATCTTCTTGGAATTTATTATATACCAGTTTAATGCTTTTAACAAAATACAGGTTGTATCAATCGCTGAAATATAGAGAATAATAGGTTGGTGACGTTGATGGAGAATGGTTATCTGGCAAGGCGGAGGAATTTATCGGGTGAGCCGAAGGCGAACCAGAATAAGATCCTCTGCCGAGCCAGATAACCATTCTCCATCCACGTCACCAACCTATTATTCTATTTATCATGTCATATTTACACATTTACCGTTAACACATTAACAAAAATTATTGATTGACATAACAAAATAATTATTATCGGGCCTCCTACATGTTCGCAAGAAGCCTAACGACCAAATAACTACCGATTGTGTCACGTAAAAAATAGTTCAAAATTAAACCGTTTCTTTTAATACTTTCCTATTAAAAATACGAGAAGAAATTAAAAACGAATCGAGAATGTGATATCCTGCTTCATTTAAAATTATGCCGCTAAAACATTTACAAACATTAAAACAAAATAATTATTCTGTACACAACATTCCTTACGACCGAATTACTACCGATTATGTCACGTAAAAACTAGTTCCACATTAAACTGGTTCTTTTTATTCTTTCCTATTGAAATTATGAGAAGAAATAAAAATTGAATCGAGAATGTGATATTTTTAATGTTGGAAATTGAAAACAATGTGCAACAGCAAGACAAAAACTGATTTTTATTTTTTATCATTAGAAAAAAATAATATACAACAGCCAAAACAAAGAATCAATTTTATTTACCTCAATGACAACTTTAATCCAATTCTTATAACAATAACGTTACAACTATATGCACTTACATGTTCTGTTCGTCCATCCCTTTATCGAAATATATTTTAAACCACACTATTTCTTCATGAAGTTTGTATCGAATGCTTACCATTCTGACCTAAAACACGATTGACGAAATTGTAATCCTGTCGGAGCGAGTTGTTGTATTCCTATCGAAATTAACAAATATGCATGACAAACACACAATCCGAAATACGTTTTGCATTCGTCCAATGCTTTAAAAATATTAAATATTTTACTGTTAAAAAACTACCACGTCCAAATTCTTGTCCCTAAAATCCACAGAGTCTTGCTTAAACTAGATATGTTTCGTCAGATAAATGACGTCACAAGAGAAACGTCATAAATTGCGTCATCAAGTGAATGGAAATAAAAAAACGGAAAGCCGGTTCTGTAATATATTTTAAAGAAGATTCAAATAGGATGATATGTAATATAAACGATAACATTCTCGATGCGTCTCAATAATGCGTCACCCGTGTGTAGTGTATTGGAAAGGTTACACTCAACTATGCGTCACAGCGTGCGTAGGAATACACTACTTCCTGTTGACCGGAGAAAATTTATTCGACCCTGCTTTATTGGGTCAATGTTTTCAACAGAGGCAGGATAAAAATAGAATACATGGTTGGTGCCGAGATGGACAAAGTTTATCCGGTTCGGCCCGAGAAAAAAATAGGGCTCGCTAAAGCTCGCCCTATTTTTTTTTTCTAAGCCTCACCGGATACACTTTCTCCATCTCGGCACCATCCATATATTCTCTATATTTTTATTGTTAAATTGAAAAAAAAATGCAACAGCAAAACAAAAACTCATTTTTATTCGAACATGCAATTGAACAAAATGGCGTGCACATTCAGTCTAAGTCAACCGCCCGGGTCAACCGTTATAAATAAAATTGAGCCACACATTAAACAAATAATCGAAAAAAATATATATTTATACGTAGCACATTATTTGGATATTTAAAATATCGATTGCAGCTGAAACTGTGCTGTAGATTTAGATTGATGTAAAGACGTGAATGGCATGATTTAAGCTTTGACAGGAGTTCTAAAAAAACTTAATTTAGCATAAACGACACGCTTACCTGAATCATCAATGACAACTTTAATCCAATGCTATTAACAATAAAGTAACAACGATATGCACTTCCACTGTCTGTTCTCCGTGTTATGCATGACAAACACATTACACACAATCCGAAATACGTTTTGGATTCGTTCGATCTTTTAAACAAAAAGTTTACTGTTAAAAAAGCACCACTTCCATAAGCATATTGTTGCCCCAAAATATTTCGTCGTCGAAGTGACGTCACACGGGGTACGTCATACATTGCGTAATCATGTGAATGAAAATAAAAATACGGAAAGCTGGTTTGGTAATATATTTTAAAGAAAACACAAAAATGATGATATGTAATATACACGATAACATTAAAAGGAAACGGTTTAATGTTTTAATGATTAAAAGTAGTCCGTCACCGGAGAGCGACTGACGGATATTCGAGGTCACGTGGTCAACAAGCCTAATAACTTTTGGGTTATTAGGTTACCTGGTTATCAGGCTGATTTAAAGGCATGTGACAGGATATAAATCCGTATAATGCTACTCGCTATTTTCCGATTCCGTATTACCATACTAGCCATACTACTTTCTTCGACCCATTTAATGACGTCACATTTTAATGACGTCACATTTAATGACGTCTCATTTTAGTCATTGTATTGCCAGTTTTGTTTAAGCAATAAAATACAATTGATAACTGTTTTCATCAGTTGTTGTATATAATGAAAGGAATATTACGCTAGTCAATTGTTCCAAGTGTTTGTATCAGTCTCGTGGCTTGCGCTATTTCGTATCACACGAGAGGCTCCGCCTCTCGTGTGATACGTCATCACACAAGCCACTCGACTGTTACATACTCTTGGAACAATTTACTAGCGTAATATTCCGTATATATTAACAGTTCTATCAAATTAGTAATAACCAAACTCTAGGAATTCACACCAAATGTCATAGAGATAATATGATTCTTAAACTGTTTCAGGATTATTGACAACGTAGTCGCTCATACAAATTCACTGAAACAGGCGACGGATAAAAGTTTCAACTCGATATCAGTTGATGATTTGTTTCAAGAATATTTAGACACTAATCCATTCGACAGATGCGCGCTTGACAGAGCGGTAATGTTTAATTGGACAAATTCGTCGTAAAGGGTCGGGTCTATATGCTTAAAAAATATAAAAAATATAACAATATGGCGCTGACTATGAAACGAGACGGAACGAAAGTGTGCTTAACGTTTAACGTTATGCATTAGTTTGTTAGGGGCGATTAATAAATACTCTGATAATGTTACATATAAATATGACATACATACTTCTTTATACTGACATTGATTAAGGTGGTTAATTTCTAGATTTATTTTCATTCAATTTTGCAGTGGAAATGTTCCATATCAACATTTTACATCGATGGGCCAGAAGCTATATCAACTTCATACAGTGCCGATTTCAAAATCGTCGACGTATGTAAATCATTTAAAAAAATGTCTTTGTAAACATGATTGTACATTTCCTCTGACCTTAACACAACTGAAGCAACCAATATGTTGTACAATTATTATAAATGCTTACATTCTAGACTTAAGTACTTTCATTTATTGTTTGAAATAGTCACTATTTTGTTGTTATTTGTTTAAATACATATCTTTCTTTTATGTTGAATCTTTCAGTTAGGTTATCCCTACTTGTATATCCCACGAGGTGGTGAAATCTTATTCAATTTCACTGTCAATCTTCCACTGCTGTGTGATGATGATGAAGACTGCTATTTGGAGTTTAGGCTCTTTGATGAAACGGACAGTTATAACTGCGATGATGCAACAGTTGCTGTCAAGGTATATAAATTGAATATATGAGCATACATTATTGTGCCCCTAAAGAATCGGAGGAATAAAGAATTGCACTTGTCCGTCCGTCCGTTCTTCTATGCGTCCGAACTTTCCGAGGCTCAACTTCTCTTTAACTATTGGGTATATCTCGCTCAAACGTTTACAGTTGAATGCCCTTAATGAGTAGATGAGCGTTAAGAACGGAAATTTGGCATAGGCATTTTTTTTGTAGAAGTATGGCCCATGGTTTGTTTAACCACGTTGGAAAATATAGTCCCGAACATTTGTTTTCAACATCTCTTTAAGTAATTGTTGGATTTTGCTTAATTTTTACTGCAAAATTACCTTTACGTGTAAATGAACGTTAATACATGATTTTGGTTCTGACCAGTTTTGGCAGATGTATTTCTTTTATCTTCTTTGTAATATACAATATATATTTCTCTAGATTCGGTGTAGACAACCACTCTCTTTATCTGAGTTAACTGCACATTTTTGACTACACATCGCTCGTGAATCATTAAGTGATTCTTAAGTTATAAATGTGTGCATCAAATATTATCTCTTTTTTAAAATTAGCTTTGCGTATTAAAGTTAAGCATAACACACACACACTTGTATCGCTTTAGTGTAATACAATTTGAAGCAATATACTTAGAACTTTTTACAAATGTTAATATTGCAATTAGGAGAAAATATCGGTAGACTGCACATTGAAATCGCAGTGTAAACCAAATGTTTAATAAAATATAGTAAACATAAAAGCATCGTGTAGTAAAATAAAAATGAACTAATTTGAGGGATTGAGTAAACTGTCAAAAAGTATTAACCTTGTATAAATGTAGAGTAAGCAAACATGTGGGAACAGATTTCAAGGTGAAAAGAAAGGTCGATCCCGGCGAGCATTGCATAATAGTTACCAGGGCAGCATGCGCCTGACGACAAAGAACAACAAGAAGTACAAGTTACGAGAATTTTTCACTTTAACCATGAAAATTGAAGCCTTCGGGGAAGTAGACTCTTTCTGGAAGAAGTGCACACTTGGAACCAATATTCATGTAAGAATGAAATGGTTATCATTGTTTTCAAATATGTTATTTATGTGAATTGGGTTGTAATTTTTAGAATCAACGCGTTTATTTTTCTTACACTTACAATATTTATAAAATAAGTATGTGTTTTTGTGAAGATGGAATGCACAACATTTCGCGTGTTTTGCTGTTTTCGTTTAATACACATATATAACTATCAAACTTTAAAAATGCTTTTAAAGGTAGTGGTGAATGACCAGGACCGCTTCTGGAAAAACACATTGTGTTACGCAACAAACGACCCGAGACTCAAAACATTTGATGGACAGTAAGATTTAAGCTTGTACACCATCTTAAAACAAACAATCAATACTATGTTATGCGCGTTATTTTATTCAAATACCATATAAATGATACATACTTTAAACAAAAATGATGCTAACGTACCTTCAAACTAAAACCAAAAAGCTTAAATGGGAATATTATAATTTTAGTGTATGTAATGAACGTAGACATTTTAATAACTATACAATAGCTAATTAGCATGCTTACCTACTTATAGAGTTCCGAAAACATATTGAAAGGATTACTTACATAAAGCGTGCATTTCATAATTTCAGATACTACAGCATGCAACAGGAAGGAGAGTTCATCATGTACAGACATAAGCAATTCCCAGTGGAGGTAATGCTTTAGTAATATTTTGACATACATTTTCTAAACACTAGCAGCAATGTTATATCGTGATTTAATTTTTCAGGTTCAGATTGAGACAGAGCTTTGTAACGGAGACTGGGCATCGTGCACATGTGGTGTATCTGTACGCGCGGGCACAGACTTGTTCGTGGTGAACCATTGTCATGGCGACCACCTTGTAGCTGCTGTGAACACCACTGACGGGGTCTTAGATGGCGTGCTGCGCTCGAGTTACAGCCAAGAAGTATGTTACTGTTGTGCATGAGTTAAGCAATTACATTTGGATTATGTCCAACGTGAATGGTTATATGCATGTTATTAAAATAGATCCATGTAATATTTTTAATGTACAAGAAACGAATATTTGTCGTTTGTTATTTTATTTTTAGTTTTACCTACCATTTGGAACCGCAATAAAAGTTGACTACGTTGTGTCCAGATGGTGGTCACCCATGAACGTGTATATCTATCCTTCTCCTGCTGATATGAAAAACGTTGAAGGCCTTTGTGGACACTTTAACGGAAACTGGAGAGATGACTTTTTACATCGTAACGGCGCAAAAACACTATCCCGCAGTTATTACTGGAGATGGTGGTTGTTGGGTGGAGATCCTGTAGATTTTTCTAACTCTTGGAAGTACGAAATCAGCAATATTTTTGTTCATGATACAACTTGAATCCGTACGTGGCACATGTCAATGTAATCTTTGCCTTATGTCAAACAATATAATACGAAACATATTTTGTTATCTCAGTTTAAAATTATCCAGCCTAACAACAGACAAATAGTATGCACAGTTTGTGTTTAGTACCCGTTTACAAAATAGGAAACAGAGGCTTCTTTGATGCATATTGCGTCTTTCTTAAGAGTTTCAGACGACGAATCCCTGTTAAATCCTGACCGGATTGCAAAGCTTTCAAACTGGAACGAAGAAGAGCAATACTGCGTCTGTCCGAAAACATCGGACGGAGACAGAGAACCGACCTGTCATCGCAGGGAGGCAGATTCATGCGCGAATATTGAGGAAACCCCTGGAAAAAGATTTGGGACACTAAATTCCGATAGACATCGACATTCAGTAAACTATTTAGATGACCATGATATAATCGAAAGACTTCATCTTTTGAAGACAAAACGCATCAACAAGCGTACCATCAGTCGTGTAAAAGTATGTTTAAAAATAAGGATATTCATGCGTTTCTGTTAAACAATTTTCTATCTTTTGTCTTATTGATATATTAAATAATATCGGACAGTTTTCGATGAAGTAAGAGTTTCGTCATATGAGACTTTGAGGTTCGTCTAGCCTTGTAGTCGGTTTTAACCCTTATTTCTTTGCATTGACCGTTCCAAATCGATAACAACATCTAACACCCCTTTTATGCTTAGAGCTGTAGTTTATGTTTGCCCTGTATTGCATGGGGAATTGGTCACTTGCCTTAATTAGCGGAGTTGGGTATTGTAATAATTACTTTTCTCCTTAATAATGAATCTGGAGTTTCGTTGTTCCTTTATCCGTAATGTTATTATCTACAATTTTGAAAATTATAAAGAGGACATTTTTTTATCTCTGCAAATTGAGAAAATATCTAAATTTGCTCAATTTACTGAGAAAAATAAGTCGCGGTATTACCCCAAATGTTCTTGTTTTTTTTATTCTTTTGAATATTTCTTTCATATAAGTAAATTTTAAGAATGTTAAGGCCTGTAATATTTTTAGTTGATGTGCGCTTAAGTAATTAGGTTAAGAAATCAACATTCCAGCGCTATGCAGGATTTAAGAATATTTACGTTAAATTAAAATGAACTTTGTTGGGCTGTTTGTGCCACTAGCAAACGTATAACGGCTGTGACAGTTTTGGTTTGAGTCGCCTTGATCCAAACAGAAACAACAAATATTACCACGGATACTCATATTGATACTCATATGTTATGTTTTCGAAAACAATGTAAAGACATAGATTTAAACGTCTTAAAAGGCAACATAGTCGATTATGTACTGTGGAAGTGTGTTCTATAAGGGATAATTTATAGGTATCACTTATTGCCTCATATTTTTTATAACGAAATGACGATGTTATTGATGTGGAAAGGTGGCCTCAAAAACACAATATCGGTTAGTTGAAGGCTTAGAACAAAATCGGATAGTCTCGTTTAGATTTTAAAATTACATTTGTCCAAAGACGACAATCTCAAGTGTCTATCGGGTTTAATCAAAACTCTCCAGACACGGCCTGATAGTCTAAGACGACTGAAGAAACCTGTAATCAAAATTAATTGGTAAAACATGATATATGATTTCAATATCTTGAACATTAATATTGAGTGCTGATAATTGAGTAATTGTGACTTAAAGATGTATTTTTTTACATTTATTGCTGTGTATCTTTAACTCGTTGTGATGACTAACTAGCATGAACAGGGCAAAGGACTTGAATCAAAACTATATTTTTCAAATGAATTTAAAATTTAAAGTAGTAGTCGCTTTTCATGTTCGCGAGAAAAATATTTTGAATTATTTCCCCAATAAACTTCAAATTTTAGCATTAAGCAATTAGCATTTAATAAACTTACTATTTCAGTTGGTGCAAAAATTGTATTATTATTCACTGAACCACAACATAAAAATGGAACATGAAATATGAGATGAAAAAAAACGTATTGAAACATTTATAACAAAACAAGACCTGTCACCATAGGATGACATATGCCCCCGAAAAACGCCTTTTCCACATTTTTTCCACATTTTTCAAAACCTCAAAGCAATTTTTATGTCCTTACTGGGGGACATATTGTTTTTGCCCTGTCTGTTGGTTGGTCTGTTTGTTGGTTGGTTTGTTGGTTGATTTGCGCCAACTTTAACATTGGCCATAACTTTTGCAATATTCAACATAGCAACTTGATATTTGGCAAGCATGTGTATCTCATGGAGCTGCACATTTTGAGTGGTGAAAGGTTAAGGTCAAGGTCATCCTTCAAGGTCAAAGGTCAAATATATGAGTCAAAATCGCAATAGGGGACATAGTGTTTCACAAACACATCTTGTTTTCCATATTTTTCAAAACCTAAACGCAAAAGTGTGACGGACAGACGGACAGACAGACAGTTAGACGGAAATGCAATCACTAGATGCCCACCTTCGGGGGCACAACAATTGCACGATGTACTAAATACTTTATTATATGAATATAGCGGCAAGTTGAAGCTTCTGCAGAGGATTATTATAAAGCAGCCGCAGAGTGTCAGCAGTATCTCGTTGCTAACTGCAATGGGGAAGCCGCTGCATCGGTATCAAGTATAGTTGGAAATACGTCATATGACTGCGCACAGGATATAATGGTATAACAAGTAACCAGTTTTATAACGATTCGTGTGCTTTTATCCGTACTAAATAGCACTGTTAAAACTTAAAGTATTGTAAAAGGTTTAATTTTTGTCATAACGCTGTAGTTATTATCACACTGATATAGTCACCTATATCATACAAATCGATAAATAAATCGTGACCAAATTAATCGCAGGTGGATGAAAATGCAGGCTCGTCTGTTGCCACTGAATCGGCCTGCGTGAGCACAAAGTCTGTTGTAAAACAGATTATAGAAAGGGATATAGAGTTCCAGGTATAGATTGATTCACCTTAGACGTAGTTGTAATAAGATCGAAGAATACGAAAGTGTCATTAGAGACTATTCAGATTGAATAAAAACAATCATCCCGCAGTCTAAGTTTTGAGTTGGATTAAAACAAGATTAAACAAAAATTATAAGGTCGATTCCTTTCATAAACACTGCATCTTTACCCTTACTGTAAATGAATATGACCCCAAATTCAATTAATTAAATACGGATGTTCTGTTAACGGTGCGTATTGTCATTTGCATTGGAAAATTGAACATGTTTTAATGTTCATCGGATGTACCCGAAAAATAATTATCTTATTAACAGGCTGCCAATCCCGTTGTTACACAAATGTTTGAACAAACGTGCGTTGACAATTGTCATGGAAACGGCGTATGCAAGGAAAACGGTGAATATTTTCTTAAATATATGTACAAGTTTTCAACGTTTGTTCTTTTTCCAACTATGATAAGCACTAATAATTCTTCGTGTCAGTCGCAACGTTTATGTTTTACATGTAAAAACGATATTTGTTAAAAAATAAGAAGGACTGCCGCTGTATTGTTTAAAGGTTCCAATATAACACATACATATTTCAATCAATGAACTAATTCAATCCAATCATTTTATCTGTTATACTGTACTTATTATTTTACAATCCGAAGACACATGTGAATGCTTCGAAGGCTTTGACCCGTTAAGCAACTGTAAGGTCAACGTGTCCGAACCGCCCGAGATCATAAGCACCACTGGAGGCGGCGTCTGTAATCCGAATGTGAAGACGTGTGAGGCGTTACGATACACGACCAAGCATGGATGCAGTATGGGAAGTGTGTGCAAGATGACGGAAAAAGAAGTGAGTTATGTTCAACATTAATTTGTTTAAATATTGTATTGCGTATATAATTATTAATACGCCTATGCACAGATTTATCTTTAGTCATAATCAACGGTTAATTTTTCGATAACCAGTTTTACGAAAGTGGGAAGAAAGTGAGCCATGAGACCAGCTACGTTGCGGCAATTTGCGACAATGGCTGGGATGCATATTGCCCCATTCCTTTCAACAGTCGACGAAAGAGATCTGGCGATCAATTGCTGTTAGTGGAGGTAAAAATTTGTTTTTGTATTGCATGTTCCAAACTGTGGTGTTCCACTTGCTTTGGTTTTCCACGAGTTGATTTTAGACGCTATATTCCGTGTACCCGGAATATCTAAAGCAATGCTACAAATTATCAATAAACACACATACAAAAATGTGCGCGCGCATTTCAATTTTATTATGATATATCAGTTGTGTTCAAAGGGAACATGTTGGGTGATTTATTGCTATACACCATAATAATTAAAGCCGTACCGTTGCTTAATGGTCGCTCAAAAACCTAAAAGATTGTCGTGTTTTTACAAATGAAACTAACATTTTCCACGATTTTGGTTATCTTTTCAGTTTAAGCAATTGATAACATATAACGTTTATAAAACAAATAAACAAAATTGGTGAAATCTTAAACGTTTAATGAAATCAAATTTTTGAATACACAAACAAATGATACCCCAAAAATGTGTATTTTGCCTATCCAATAGTCAATTTGTACCTGAAAAGCAGTTTAGATATTAGTATAGTCCAATCTTTAATTTTACATAACAACGAGACTTAGGAAAACATGTATAATACTATTATATTAAATGTGAATATGATCCATAATCGTATAAGTTATAACACGGGAAAAGTAGTTGGTAGGGTGAATGACAAATCTGAAGAAAAAGCCTGAAGTGCATGCATTTTTTTTAGATATACTAGCCTTTTAGAACGTATTCATTTATGTGGATCTTTTTTCGATACTGATAAGTGCATGCATATTGTTTGTAATTAGAAAATGCATCTCACTTATTCATAACAGTATTTTTACCGTACAACATAACACAATGATAATTTATAAACAACGTTAAATCCTTAAAATCTCTCGAATATAGCGAATAACACACACGGGTTATCACTTAAATTGTCAGAGTCCATCACATGCATATAAAACATGCTAGTTTCCAAATAAACATGGTCATCTTTAAGCACACAGCTTGTTTTTGCTTCCTTTAAGGTCAAGCTCATACTGAAGGGTAAAAGATCAAATTTCGGTATTTTTTTTTTTTTTTTTTTTAAATTAGTTTTGTTAACTCTGTAACTTGACAATGTATTTAAGGATTTTAAAATAACGTGACAGAAATTAAAAATATATGAGAAAGTGTTTGGCGCACAAGAACTACATGACTACCGTAAACGTTGTACTTGGAAATCAGACATAACAATGCACCATTTATTTTTCAGGCTGCATGTCGGCGTCAAAGCAGTTTGGGGGCTTTATTTATATTGCGGAGATACCAGCATTTTGCCGAGTTTTCGAATTTAGGTTTTGCAACATTTGTTCTCAGTAGCATTTGTCTTTCATCTAATTAATGGTGTTTGGTGGGTTTGTTCGAATAATTATAGGTATGAAATATCCAAAGTCAACAATATCATATTTATTTAAGTATGATTGTAGTATGAAACAGCGATTAGCAACAACAACATCAGCTTCAGCAGAAGTACCGTAGTGGCTGTTTTTGACTCAACCTGTCTTACTATTATTATAGACGTAAGTAAGAATTTATCTGTAAATTGCCATAATTTATAAATACTTGTATTACTTCATACATAATTAAAAATGATAACACATTTACGTTAATTGTATTACTGATACGGGTTTTATAAAGCCGGGCAACCACACCATACATATGTTGTGTGTTAAATATTGATTTATTACGAGCTGTCCGTACGACGTTTTGAAAATCAGCAATGTAAACTTGCAGCTAATGAAGGCATGTTAAAATTGTATATTGAGAATGCAACAAACGACAACAAACCTTAATAAACATCGCGTTGGCAAGTAAATAATCTCAATATGTTATGAGTGTAAAATAACCAAAGGTTTCATGTTTAACTATATATTTTTGTACATTTATATATCTGCTCAACAAATAAAAATACATGTATGTTAAAACTAAATTAACAAATGTACAAAACTTGAAATTTAGCAAGGTCAATTTTGTCTTCTTTTTCCCCCCTAGAAACAGCTTAAACTAGCATTCAATAAATAGACGTGAGTTAATCTTACTAAATTATGCGTGTCGATGTATTCGCTTTTATTGAATTATAACTCGGTCCGTAAAGTGTTTTAGTAAACCGGTTACAACACGAGAACGGTGTGTCATCTGCCCGTCAATCTATCCATGGTATTATATATAAGTATGTTTTTGATTATCTATCCCCTGCACGTTTTGTTCGAAATCATTAACGCATTATCCACAGCCTCTGCATTGTCTGATTGCTGCCACATGCGTCCCCTCTGGAGAGAAGGATCCTGGAAACTCGTGTAGCTATTGTAGCCCAGACAAGGACAAGTATGCATGGCAAATCGATGGTGAGCATGACACAAAATATAACGAGATAGCATTCGCGAACACAAAACTGTACTTTTATCAGTTTTATCAGCTTATATAAGGGTACATAGATATTGCTATAATATATATATATAGTTATAGTTATAGTTATATATATATATAGTTATATAGTTATATATATAATA
>VMBQ01003635.1:56029-87758 GCA_007657795.1 Dreissena rostriformis
ATAACGAATAACATAGATTTCCTAAAACATATACCTTCACAAGTTCCAGAGTCAAGTACATTAGTATCATTTGATGTAATTAATTTATATTCTAATATACCGCATACTCTTGGTTTAGAAGCTATTGATTATTGGCTTCAAAAATATCCCGATTCGGTTAATGAAAGGTTTTCGCAACGGTTTATAAAAGAAGGCATAAAAATAATACTTGAAAATAATAACTTCAATTTTGATGATAAGTACTACAACCAATCTAAGGGGACTGCAATGGGTACTAAATTCGCGCCAACATACGCTACATTGGTAGTGGGATTTTTAGAACAAAAACTATATGCAATAATTGGATCAATTTATAATGATGAATTTCTTTCTTTTATAAAAACATTTTGGAAAAGATTTCTAGACGATTGCTTTATTTTCTGGACAAAATTTCCCCATGAACTTCAAAGCTTTTATACTATTCTAAACAACTTACATTCGGATATCAAGTTTACAATGCAAACAAGCACACTGGAGTTACCATTTCTTGATATATTGATTATAAAAAACAATACTGAAATTAATACTGATATATATTACAAAGAAACTGATTCTAAACAATATCTTAATTTTACCTCGTGTCATAATAAACACACAAAGATAAATATTCCTTTCACGTTAGCGAAACGGATCTGCACCATAGTTTCGAATGATAAACTTAAACTAAAACGTTTAAATGAACTTAAGCATTCCCTTATACAAAGAAAATATCCACAATCTATTATAAATACAGGTATTAAAAAAGCACTTTCAATCCCTAAACATGAATTACTTACAAAATCAACACAAAAAGACAAGAGTAATATAATTCCAATTATTTCAACACAAAATCCAAAAATAAAGAACTATTTGGCGTATTAAAAAACAACATTGACATTTTAAAAACGGACCCGGTTATGAATAAAATAATTTCAGATCAGAAGATAATAAAATGTAAGCGACAGCCACCTAATTTTAAACGTCTGTTAACCAAATCTTACTTTTCATATCAAGAACCAAGAGTGACCAAATGTAATAACCCTAGATGCGCCCTTTGTGGTTATATTATTGAAGGGAATTATTTTGATTTTAATGGCAAAATGTTCAAAATAAAAACTAATATGTCATGTGATATACAAAATGTGATTTATGTATATGTATGCAATGGATGCTAAAAATATTATATAGGCCAAACTGGCGATAAACTTAGAAATAGGCGATCTGTCCATGAATCCCTGATGAGCTGTGCGAAACGCGTTGGCTATATCAATATAATATTTAAAATCCCAGTGACGTGTTTTTACTTTTATATATATATATTAACAGGTTAAGTAATTAGTATGTTGTATTTGTAATTATCGTAAAACATGTTGTTAAGGTTGTGAGGAGCCAAAGAAGTCCAACAAGTCGTCTGTGATAATTGGTGTAGCGGTAGCTGTACCTTTGGCAGTGATTGCAGTGATTCTGTTGGCAGCACTGGCTATTATCCTGTATAAAAAACGCAACTCGAACAAACAAGGTATGTTCGTTTCAACGGCATGGGTCTTTCTTAGTTTTTCTTTTCGTTAATTAGAATAAGGAATAAGGAACCGTTCCTTATTAACACTATACAAATTTAATGTCAGTTTTTCACGGAAAATAATGCATTCAATGTAAATCAAACGAAATCTTAAAATAACTAAATACATAAATATAAGAATAAGGAATAAGAAACTAGTTCCACATTTCTTATTCAAACCAAAAAGCAACTTTTGCTTTCTAACTAAACGATACCTGTTCAAAACATAACAGTACGCAAATAATATGAGAGATACGTATGTTCGACATGTAAAATGTATGTATTATAAGCAACTATCATACATATAGTGTATGTATTATAATAAATGTTGCACAGCTTTACTCATGGTATAAATAGTTCTTCTTACTAAAACTGAACAAGATAATGTCATTTTCAACTTTATATAGCAATTTTACAAATGCCAAAATGCACTACATAAGTCAAACTATGCTCAAAATCTATGAACATCATTTACAAATATATATGTGATTGATATTACAATATTTTCAAACACATGACTGCTTTTTTCAATACTCCAGTTCCTGTCGAGCTTTAATAAGAAATGAGGAAATGTGTCTTATTCCTTATTCGAAAATGGAATAACGAACAATGAAAAACCTAACTCTCTGAATGTCTGTTTGCACCATTATGATAACATAAAATATATACTGTCGTATGAAAAAATTAAGATGTAAATAAATATTTCTGTTTAATATATAAAGCAATGCATTATTGTATTTAAAAGTATTAGCCAACATTCGTAGGTTTTCGATCTCATATCGTATACATCAGTTAACAAAAACAGAATAGCAAACACTGACATATTGTTTCGTACGTTTATGTTGCAATTGTTAACGATAAATAAAGTAATTAGTTTTTACCCATCACCATTGATTTTATTTTCCAGAATCGAATCAAGCCTGGTTGACACTTTCAAACATTCCAACTTCAAACCAGTAAAAACGCCTTGCTACTTCATGCCGTCATCCCATAAGAAACACCCAATCGGAAAAAGGGACAGATATAAAAACCGCGTACCCACGTTGTAATATTCTTTTAGTTTATTTTGCAAAGAGCGAACAGAATTTATTGTAAGTGGCGGACTTAATGGCTTTGTTGAGCTTAATGAAAGTCCAGTACTTCGGTTTTAGTGTGATGTTAAAAAAGGAAATGAGACTAAACATAGTATACGTATAGTATAGTATGGTTTAGTCTATAAAAATAGAAGATACGCTTTATTCAGGGACGCAGACACGCGGTTCTGCAAAGTGAACAGTGAAATTCATGTAAATAATTATTTTTTTACACGCGATATGTATACATGCATTGTTTAACATTTTATTACAATATTGTATTTTATATAAACTTCTAATCTTTTTAGTGTATATCGGTTTCTAACAAGTACGTAGAAAAGTCATAAAGCAATATTTAGCCGTATTAATAACACCATTGAGAGTTTGATGTAATAAATAACAATTAAATACCGATTTCTTATTTATCATTGTTTACGTGCTTTAATGAAATAAGTCAACCATCTTAATACGACCAATTGTCAGGAATATTTTAAACGACTGTTGTGTGTTTTCTATTGTTTTTTTAAACAATACTACTTTTTCACATAGATATTGTCCTGTTATTTCTGAAAATACATATAGTTTGGCAAGTGCAACAGAAACGTGGAACAAAAACAAACACGCGCAAGCTTTCTGAAAATACACGTTTGATTACCGCGTATATTAAAAAATCAGGTTCATGCAATTGTAATCAACGTGTTTAAAAGTGCTGGTAAATGTGTATGTTTCGTTATAATTATTAACCACGTTTGTGTTTGTATTTTTTTAGAGTGCTAATAAAGTAGATATTTTATGGTTTTATCTTGTGTTTGTCTCTCCGAATAGATGAAACCGGAACGAATAATAGTTGCTATAAAACAATCATTAATGGACAGTAACTTCGGCTGATTCGTAACAGCCAGTTGAGGATATATTGCACTGACAATGGAAGAAAACGCCTTGAGGAACAGAACAATATTCCTACAGTTGCGTGTATTTGTTTGTTATTTTTTATATTTGTATGTTATTTTTACTTAGAAACAATGTAAGCCTTATGAAGTCTTAGTATCTTCTACTCTATTGCGTATGCATTTTGCAGTTCAATGTTGGTCATTCATTTCGGAATATGGTTTACAACTTTTACTTTTACTTAACAGCTCTGAATTTGATTATTTCATAGCTAGCTCTGAGATCGGCATTCATTTAAACATATGTGCTTCAAGGGGAAATAATGTAGTGTTGACTGTGAAGTTGGCTATGAGATTTGACCTCATAACGTGTATATTGCAGAGATCTAGCTGCATATATATATTGTATATATATATATTTATACACACATTGCAGATCGACATTCACATGTACACATATAAGTTTCAACGGGAAAAAATGTAATGCTGGCTGCTTTACAGCTCCGTATCCCGGTCTTTATTATGCGAAGACGACAGACCTGGTACTGCACGTTACAGAATGCTAAATAATTGAGACGTACAATGCTATACTCTCTATAACATGATCTTGATTTACTTTAAGACATGTTTTCAGTTAATGACACTCGTTATGTTAGTCTTTTCTCGACCTGTGTGCATGAAAAGCAGGTTCACTAAGAAATCACTGTAATGGTTTAAGATCGGAGACTACAGAAGGAAATGCGCGTGAAGGCGCGCTTCAATCAACTAAAATATAGCCGGATAAATACGTTTAAAAAAGGTAAACGTTGATATGTGTCAAGTTTATTCTTACTCTTAATCTTAGTCGTGGTTGATGTTTATTGTGGTTACGTAGGCTTTATGATGATTTCATTAGGCAGTTTGGCCGTAGTTGCGATTAGCTGTGACTACACCCCAACACGCAAGCTAGGATTCTGATTTTTTTTCAGCTAATACCTATGTATCCTGCCACATATCAGAGACCTTGAGGCGTATTCCATGGATTAGTATTTTTGATAGGCCCTAAGATGATTTAATAAAGCAGTTTTGCCGCAGCTGTGAGTACCCCTCTCTACCCCACCTCGAGGAACTCAGTCATTCCACGTGTTATGATCATGATTTTGCTCAGATAACACTCGTGCATTCTTATCTTAATGCGTGTCAAAACTCCTTATGACCTTATTTTGTGCTTCAAATCAGGATCGAGACTTGCGTGGTTTCTGGCTGCATGGGGGTTGGACTTGTTACGTAGGACATATAATTATGCATAAGACAGTTTGGCCGTAGCGATGAGGAGCACACCATTGAGTCAGCCACCACGCTTGCTAGGATCCTGATTGTTTGCAGCATATATCTTTGTCCCTTACCCCTGACTTTGCCAAAAATCAGGACACTTGCATGCGTTGTGTAGTTTATGGAGGGGGGACTTGTTGTAACATACATGTCCTATGATAATTGCACATGTCAAATTAAAGAAAAAGCTTGTTGTCACTACATATACTCATTTATAGTCGAATGTTCATGAAACCTGGTCAAAACATTTGTTCTAATCATGTCTTGGCCGAAAATGGTTCCTCGAAAACCCTAACCGTCAATGGGCGGGGCAGTTTTCCTAACACTTCTATAGTGAAACCTTGTTAACACTCTAGGATTCATATTTTTAGTCCCATATTCATGAAACTTGGTCACAATATTTGCTCCAATGATGTCTCTGCTGAGTTTGAAAATCGTTCCGGTTCGTTGAAAAAACATTGCCGCCAGAAGGCGTGGCAGTTAAATGGCTATAGTAAAACCTTGTTTACACTCTATAAATCACATTTTTAGTCCAATCAGAAAATATTGCTAGCGTGACCGAGTTTTAAAATGGTTCTGGTTAGTAGAAAACATCAGATATCTGCCTTCAAAATAAATATGAATTCCTGTTGCTAAAACACGAGAAGCATATACTATGCGGTGTTCTAAAATAGAATAGAGATAATCGTATCATATTTGTCAAAAAGTGCTCAGCTCTTGATACAATGAGTACCTGTATATATTTAGCTTCACAAAACGAACAATTAGGCTAACACTATTGAAAAAGAAACAAACACATATTTTTAACAATATATTCTTCATAAGACAAGCTTTGTTATTGTTCAACAAACAATTCATGTCGAGTAAATATAGGCTATAAGAAAACATGATTATCTATGTACTATGCATCACTTTACTAAAATATACAACTACTACTACACGTATCTTACATGTGGTATTTCGATGCCATAGTTATAATGATCTGAATGAAATCTTGTAGGGATTTAGCTAAAGAAGAATGGCAGGTCCATTCCATGTTTAGGCCAAACCCTTTTACATTATGTCCCACCGCTTTGTGTCCCTTGTTATTTTGTCAATCTCTCGTCAATACAGACAACAACCAACGCGTTGTATTTGGCTATTGACGATTTAATAGAGTAACATGCAGTATAACTTGATATGAAATTCAGATAATTTTTCATAAGGAACATACCTCATGAAATTTATATAATCATTTAAGAACGTTCGATCGGTCTGTCCATAACGGTATGTTACGCACAAAAAGCCGTTGGCGATCCTTTAAGATGATGTTCGTATATTAAGGTAAAAGGTCAAATAAAAACATCTAATAGCGCTTTTCTCTATTCCTTACTTTCCTATGCCTTGATGGATTCCCACGAATAAAAACATATAAGAAACAGTATGCCTTGTTCAATAACTTCATGGCTCTCTTCAAGTCCTATGTTATAGAGCTTTTAATCATAAAAATAATGCTGTCTCTCCTAATGTATGGTTTCCAAATAACTTGGCACAAAAATTATACCGTTTGTTCCCGCATAAGATCTTTATGCTTCCAATAAAGGTCAATTTGATGCTTTAATTAAGAAGGAAAAACTTAATGTTGTTTGTTAATTAAACACTTTCGCGATGATTTTTCTAGTGTATTCAGAACGTTTTCATGGGAACACTTATGAGAAGATGCGTTTCAAACAAGAACTAAATAGCTATCAAAATATCTATTGATGGTCATACGTTGATGACAATCATCGAAATAAATGCCATTATGCTGCATTTCATTTCAACATCTCCACATCGTATAATGCCTGCTAGTCAATGATATGTACTGTGTCGATGCAATGTTGAGCTGCCAAACATAAAAATCTGTGTCCGACAAAACGGTGTGAGAAAGGAGCAGGGATTATTACTGCACATTTAAAAGAGCGGTCAAATATCAAGGCACTTTATGAAAAGTCATAAACATAAGTAACATTTTAACAGCATTTTGTGTATATGCATATAAATGTACAAGCTAATGTTGTGCTACTGTTTAAACTACATGTGAACAAAGTGGTGTTGATTGTAAACATCCTTAAATAGTATAGATACATTGCAATGAGAAACAAGTGATGTGTTTTTTGAAACACTATGTCCCCTTTTGCGCGATTTTGACCTACATATTTGACCTTTGACCTTGAAGGATGACCTTGACCTTTCACCACTCAAAATGTGCAGCTCCATGAGATACACATGCATGCCAAATATCAAGTTGCTATCTTCAATATTGCAAAAGTTATGGCCAATGTTTAAGTTTGTGCAAACAAANAACAATATGTCTCCCAGTATAGACTGGAGGACATAACAATAATGTGCCATCTTAAGCTTACATATACGATGAGCAAAACAACTAAATGATTAAATTACTTATCAAAACGTGTATACAATAAAAATACTAATGTTGACATATAGCAAAACACACAGTTAATTTACAGTGCAAATTGTCTACATTTGTAAGAAATGCAAATCCTCTTTTCTTCATTTTCCTATGCAGTTTCGCCAGTATTCTCATTAATATCCCCATTGCTTGCACCTGGGACCTCCTTGACTACTGCAGTAACATGCTCCTTTTCAGTGAGACCCTCTGATTGTTCTTGGCTCTCATTAACGGCATCTGTGCACTGAGTGTCGTCTCCATATTTATTTTTATTTTCAGTTTCCACAGTTGTTTGATTGTCAGTCGTATCTTCAGTATTGTGTTTAAAGCTTCCGCTAGAACCCGTATCGTCGGTGTCGTCATCCGTTTGACTGTAAGTCGCATCACTTTCGTCAGTGATAGAGTCTGTAACGTCTGTTTCAGGTTTGTCATGAGGGTGATGATCCCCATCTTGTGGTTCTTTTGCATTTTCATTACGCGTAGTGGTTTCATCTGACACAATTATTGTTATGGCATTTTCAGCTTTGATTCTGTACCTATCTGCTTCCATTTCCAAGTTATTTGTTGAATTTTTCAAACTCTGCTCATCTGGTTTGCCTTCAAGGTCTTCCTTGGACTCCATGTTATTATCGATTTCGGTACGCTTTGGCGAATCCTCTGTTACATCTTTCACACGTGCGCTCAAGCGTTGCTTCGGAATGGGGCGTCCATCGTCAGCATTTAGCATATTAGAATCTCCCACACTCTGCTCATTTGGTTTGTTGTCAAGGTCTTCCTTTGACTCCATCTTATTATCAATAGCGGAAGGCTTTGGCGACTCCACTTTAACACGTACGATCACCCGTTTCCTCGGAACAGGGCTGCCGCTCAGAACAGGGCTGACACTCGGAACAGGGCTGCCACTGTTCGCATTCAGCTGTTCATCAGAATCGTCTCCTGACTCTGTATCCCTTTCCCTTCTTACGAAATCTTTTTGACAGAATGCGCCCTGGCCGCGATGGCTGATTAGAGGGTTGAACGCGGGCTGGACGGGCTTGGCTAGACCAATCGGTCGCTTCCACAGCTGGGCCTTCTCTTCCATGATCTTGCGATCCTGTTCAGCCTTCAGCAACTTGTTAGCAGCCTCCTGCATGACATCAATTTGCAAAAAATGCTTAATATTAAATCATTTATGTCGTTAAAGAAATATATGGTTCGGACACCTAAAACTGACGCTCACTGTAATTTGTGATAATAATAATTTTATTCCATATACAACAATGATTATACACGTATAATTTATTACGACGGAGTTGGTTAAATTGATATCGTGGTAATATGGTTATTTTATCGTAAATATTGTGAATCACATGTACGCACACAACTTAGAAGAGTAGAGAGCTAAGATACAATGTACAAATATAGAGTTCATGAAAGACTGTCAGGTTAACGTGTCCGACCTATATAAATGTGTGGATATTACATTCCGTTATCTTATTGGTGCAAAAATACAGGTGGCATTAGATCTGCCACGACTTATAACGCAAAATAAAATAAAAGGTTACATCTAAAATAGAAAAACGTACTGTTTTTGTATAATTTAGACATGGTATACAATATATATCCAGTTTTGAATGTTGAATAAAGAAAATGATTAAATTAGCAGTATCATTATGATTTAATTAAAACAATAAAATTATTGTCATTATTAATGAATTATCGAATATATGTTTTTACTCCCAAGTCCATATACATTCTTAATATATATGTCATGCACTTGCCACATTTACCGATGAGAATAAAACACGATATTATTAGGAAATACAGTTTGTAAATAAACTACG
The DNA here is from genome assembly GCA_007657795.1 of Dreissena rostriformis. Classification (NCBI taxonomy): domain Eukaryota; kingdom Metazoa; phylum Mollusca; class Bivalvia; order Myida; family Dreissenidae; genus Dreissena; species Dreissena rostriformis. Next base: position 65,131 of record VMBQ01003635.1, read on the forward strand.
ATACACCTTAAATACTAATGTGGTAAATGGTAAATAAAATTATGTGAGTAAACCTCACCAATAAAACTGTTAAAATTAGACAAACAAGCTAGCCTACAAACGGAGAGGGATGAACGACGGCTATTTGCAGACAGGGCGAGGTCATATAATTTAAGTTTAAGTTTAAATTACAACATATTTTTTACCTTCAGGTTTTGATACAGCTTATGGAGCTATTGAGAACATTGGATAGATAGACGACCAGAAGAACCACGGACAAAATGGGGGGAGGGGCAGGCGAAAACCTAGACGCCTAGAAAGGAGCATAACTGTTGTAATGTTGAAAGCCCCATTACTACTCGAAAACAACGAAACTTTCGTACAATATTTCGTAAAATAAAGTTAAACATTAAACAAAAAATCAGTGTTCCTTATGGCAATTGCCGCAATTTCAACGCCAGATGAGGTCTGGTAACATAGATGTTTGTAGATACAAAATGCGTTTTTTTTTTGCATATTTAATTCCATTTTAATTTCCTGCATCGATATCTATTCATACGACACATGAACATCAACATGGTACCATTTAAGTGTTTGTGTATAGTATGAATAGATATATTTGCGGGAAATTAAAATGGAATTAATTGTGTCACAAATATATAAAAACGAGCATTTTGTATCTACACAAATCTAGGTTACCAGAACACATCTAACGTTGAAATTTTCGCTATTGCTAAAAGGAACACAGATTATTTAAATGTTAACTTTATTTTACGAAATATATTACGAAACTGTCGTTGACTTTTGAGCATAACAGAGGCTTAAACTGATAAAATCGCACATGCAAAATGTTGCACGTTGAAAGTTGTACAAGAATTTACGTGGAAGAATGTGGGTGCACGGCCAGACGTGCATCGCGATTCTAGTATACTCCTTTTCTACTTCATATGGGGGTATAAATCAGAAAGTAATTAATAACAAATTAGATTTTTATAAAAGTAAAAATACAGCTGTAGTAGTATTTGATCTGAGAGACATTATTGGAAGATTTAATGTTAATCGGTAGAGAGTCTGTATGAACAAATAAGTATAACTGAAGACAGGTTAGAAAATGTGGATATATTGGAGAATGACGCGACGGGATGTGTCACTATTTTAATTGATAGATTAACGAAATGCCATTTATTTCAAAGTTTCCTAAAGTTAACGACCATATGTTCCAAACAGCACGGATTCTGGTTATTTTCTTGTTTATTTTGTTACAGCAGCTACTTAACCGGAAGACACTCAAGTATGAACCAGTACTTCTTGCATTTTGATGTATCACATGCTCTCAGCTTGAACGAGTACTAACGTCATTCAGTCTAAAGCATGTAGATTCCTTAATGCAAAACACACGACTAGTACATGTGTACCTATGAACCCTTTCAGCCTAACATTTAATAGGACTTTGATGTTTGAACAGAATTTGTTGTAGTGTATCGCTTATTGCGTGTAGTTCGCTACCTAAACATTTCGTTTTGGCAAATTGCCTTTACTTCCGATTAATGTGCGTGAAAATGGTCTATGCATTTTTTTTTATATAAAGGCCATATCATAATCATCATGTTTATTAGTGTATAGTTCAATAGCAAGTGTTTACCATGCCAATTAATGATTATTAAAAGTTCCATAAGCTAGCTTAAATGTATGGTCTACAATGTTAACTTCGCCCCTTTAACTCTACACTCTTGAATTCAAAATGTCACCATTAAGGCTGCACTCAAATTATTGATAATTTAAACACTGCCCCTTTATCTCTTCGGGGGTATTTATAATTATTTATAAAAAAAAAACAGCCTTATGAACACACCTCTGCAAATTGGTAAGTGCCCTGTTAAATGCATCTAAAGTTACTGTAATGTAAATACTTCAAGGCTATGAACATACATAAATGCCATAAATTAAACCTGATCCAGTCTACAATGCAGTTACCCGTTAATCACAGTGAACCCGAACTTCATATCTACAAACGAGAACGGATATATCCAGTGTAGTAGAAGGAAGAATACGAAATGTAGTTACATGAACATGCATTATCAGTATTAACATCAATAGCAATATACCAGTTTTTATGTCCACCAGTATATACTGGGGGACATATTGTTTTTGCCCTGTCTGGTCTGTTGGTCTGTTGGTTGGTTTGCGCCAACTTTAACATTGGCCATAACTTTTGCAATATTGAAGATAGCAACTTGATATTTGGCATGCATGTGTATCTCATGGAGCTGCACATTTTAAGTGGTTAAAGGTCAAGGTCAAGGTCATCCTTCAAGGTCAGAGGTCAAATATATGTGGCCCAAATCGCTTATTTTATGAATACTTTTGAAATATTGAAGATAGCAACTTGATATTTGGCATGCATGTGTAACTTATGGAGCTGCACATTTTAAGTGGTGAAAGGTCAAGGTCAAGGTCATCCTTCAAGGTAAGAGGTCAAATATATGTGGCCCAAATCGCTTATTTTATGAATACTTTTGCAATATTCAAGATAGCAACTTAATATTTGGCATGCATGTGTATCTCATGGAGCTGCACATTTTGAGTGGTGAAAGGTCAAGGTCAAGGTCATCCTTCTAGGTCAAATATATGGGTCAAAATTGCTCATGTAATGTAAATTCTGCAATATTGAAGCTAGCAATTTTATATTTGACATGCATGTGTTTCTCATGGAGCTGCACATTTCGAGTGGTGAAGGGTCAAGGTCAAGTTCATCCTTCAAAGGCAAACGTCATATAGGTGGACATAGTGTTTCACAAACACATCTTGTTCTTTTTCTTTTTAGATATGATACCAACCAAAAGATGGGGGATTTTTCGTAATAATCTGATTTGTTGCATTTCTATGAAAACGACATCAGTCTGTCAATTCTAAAATACTATCATCTACAAAATACCTAAACAATTCTTAATAGGGCACGTCTATGTTTACTAAAGAGCAAACGTTATTTCTTATAGCTGACTGTATACAGGAGTACAACACAGGAGAAAAGCCCATATTTTGTTATATTTTATTTTTGTATATATATAACATCTTTACTGTAAACCATGTAACTCGAACAGTTTTTAACGAATCAACTACACACTGGTTGTTTTCGAACGCTAATAAAATAATATATCAGGAAAAAATAACATCACTACCATTGATCCAGCAGTATTTCGATACCAGCCCTCAGAAGTATATATATATGGGCTTCCCTCCTGTAGAGTACAATACAACGCATTGAGGTGGATGTCAAACTCGGCGGGATTAAACTAGACTTTCATTGAACTTCAATGCATAAATACTTGCCTGCATTTTGCCAGCTGCCGCAGCTTGCTCTTCCTCCAGCTGCCTCAGACGCAGCTTGGCGTCCGCTAGGAGGCGCTCCTGCTCCTTCCGGTCGCTTTCCAGCACCGCCTTCTGCTCGCGTTCCGCGCGCAACATCTCCTCCTGCTTCTGTTGCAGCCGCTCCAGCTCAGATCGTCTCTCGTATTCCTCTTCCAGCAACCTGTTTAATCAATCAATCGATCAATCAATCAATCATATAAGCAAGATACAGTGCTTTTTGCCACAAGATATAATATATTATCCCCTTAATTTGGCACACAGGTAAAAATGGTATTCGGTTTCTATTAATTTGAGATTACATTTTTCACTTCCTTTCTTCACGTGGAATCTTAGTATAGAGTCCTCTTTCTAATTTTAATGTATGTAATGATATTCGAAACTTTGTAAGTGAAATTATGTAATGTTTATGTTTAATAAAATCAAAGTGTAGTTCTATATTTAACGCGTGTTTAGTGCGACCGTATGACACGAGTCTGTGTGAAGTATTTATTAAAACGGTTATAGCTTTGCTTGAAATTATCAAACAAACGCTGTTTTTAAGGAAACAAATGTTCGATCCGCTTGTTGTACACAAATTGATTGATATGTCCAAATATTGCTAAATCCGAGTTCATCGAGTGTGTTTTTGTGAATCCCAATGCCGGTGAGTTTATGCGATGTTTTGTTATTCTTTTCAAAAAATCAAATGTTTTGTTGTTTGTATATATATCTTGAGATTTGACATTAGGCAGTAATGCCTAATGCCGTGTAACATTGATTGAGTAGATTGGTGATGTTGAGACAAGTGCAATCAATCAATTGATGTTAAAACAAATTTTATAAACAAACCATGCAATTCATTTCATCAATCTACTTGGCACATTACAAAATCCCGCGCAATAATACCTTGCTTGGAGGTTGCGCACAATCTCCTCGTCCCTCTTGGCTTGCCGCTCTTCCGCCAGGAGACGCTCCAGTTCCTCTTTGATAGCCTGCAGCTCCCGTAGCCGCTGCTGTTCCGCCTCACGGAGCGCTTGCTCCTCCTGCCACCGGGCCTCCGCTTCCTCGCGTTTCTGAAATTAGCATTTCACGAAGGTTACATCTTTCGAGTAACTAGTCTTTGCTGCAAGCCCTATATGCGTTAAGTTGGCTGATAGATGTTGGATCTTCGCCTGATGTTTAAACCAACTTCACACACCTGGGCTTATATAGCGTTATAATTGAATCAATTAGAGGCATAGCGAACTTATAGCGCACGTGAGTTTCCGACGATGCTTAATCCCACGACAAAAATCATTATTGTTTTATTCGCAATACCAATACTAGAATGCTAAAGTTACAGTCAAGCTGGTTAAGCATAGCTTAGACGTGTAAGCTTTTCACGAAAATGATTGTTACCAAAATAGTGAACATCTGTAATTTTCACACACATCCACAGTGTGAACATTTGTGGTCAGTTATTTAAAATTGCACGATGAATGATGAAGTTACAGTCTGTAAAAGCTGTATTATGACCATATGTGATGTTTGACCTCTAAGTGTTTTCTTTACCTTTGAGCTAGGGACACGGGTCTTACAGGGACAAAACGCTGCATCCAAATAGTGAACATGTGCGGCAAGTTATTTAAAAGTTGGATAATGAAAGATGATGTTACAGTCCGAAAAGCTTGTATGGACGCAAGCACGCACGGACAGACGGACGGACGAATACAGCTTGGGTATATCGAGCTGAACGCTAACGGCGTGACAAAAACTCGAATATCGAATGTTACACTCATTCCGATTGGTCAGTATTTTACGCTCATGTTAAGTTGTATTGTCGTCTGACCAGATGCTGTACTGCTAATACATGCTACAACTACTGGTTCTACTGCCGTAGGAACCTACCCAGTGTCAACATTCATAGTTTTTCCGTATAAGAAAGAGCACAACTAGAAATACGCTTATAATTTCCACTGCCAACAGCACCTCCAATATCACATCTACTACTACATGTACTAATACTGTCAACGGCAGTAGTATAATGGAATGTACCTTGCGTTCCGCTTCTAGTTCTCCAAGCCTCGCTTTCAAAAGCTCTTCATCTTCTAACCGTTTCTGTAACACACATTGATTGAAACATTTCGATAAATGTTTATGTAAACTATAGTTGAGCGTGCAATTTTATTTAACTTATTAAACATCTTCCTAAATGGGCTGCATTTTTGCGTGAAGAAAAGTGATATTAAGGAAGATGTATTTGGTTACAAAAAAAGTTTCCTAAAATATAGGTGAGTAATCACTTATTTATATATCGTTTCCTTATGTATTGCTTTAATAAATTTAAGTATAATTTAAGAAATCAAGCATGTAGTTAACACTATAAATAAAGTATTTACTTAATCATATCGTTATCAAAACACATGCCTTTTTCTCTTCATCAAGTTCCTGCTGTCGTCTGTTGAGCAATTCTGCTTCTTCCTGTCGTCTGCGTTGTTCATCAGCCGTCAGCTGACGACGCTGTCTGCGCGCGCAACACCGCGCACGTGTTTCCTCTCTCTGGATATGTGGGTCCTTGCCAACTCGACATATGGCCTCGTCTAACGCTATTACGAACGATAACCATACCATTTTAGTGAAAATGAATTTAACATGGAAAAAAAAATTAAATTGTCTACCTGTCAAGTGGTATTACAACGCGCTATAACAACAACAACAATCACACATATCTTCTACTTAGTAGAAATTTAGACATAAAAATGCGCCAACCTGCAACCCATTCGTTCCTGGTTTTCACGTCTGCTGCACTCATCTCGTACGGTTTCTTGGACGTCTCCAGAATGAACCGGTTCGGCTTGCTGGTAGGCCGATCCTGCTGGACCTGTCACACACGTAAGATATGATGACATTACCGTACAGACACGGGTACTACACTATTGTACCGTACAGACACGGGTACTACACTATTGCACCGTACATACACGGGTACTACACTATTGTACCGTACAGACTTGGGTACTACACTTTTGTCATGATGATGGTATGAATAAACCATGAATATCGCTAAGGCGTTTTGCAAGAATCTCATTGTCTTCTTGTCATTAAGAAAAGATCATCTTTTTATCATCAAGTTCATTGACGTCGGGGATATTTTAACATTGTTCGATATGTTTTGTAATGAACACTTAACACTTTTCAGGAAATCTTACTTTTTTCATAAATGCTGGTATATTACGGGCAAATGAAATACTAGTATATATACACGAACACAATACGTGAACCGGTACAATAGATTTCACTTAGATAGTCTAAACTGCTATTATGAAAGATATCTCGATTTTGAAAAGAGGTGGTCGTTAAAGCGGGACAATTTATGCGCCTTTTTGGGTAACCGCGCATTCTGGTTTGTATCGTGAACGGAAGATATGTACATTATAACGATAGGCATCACCACACACATCTTACTGGAATGCAATGCACATAGTTCTATACTGTAGGACATGTATCGTACGATCTTAACATAAAAAGGTATCAGGTTTACACGGAACTTAAGTACAATATATGTCATTGCTCTTTTTTTAAATATACCTATCAATACTCAGGTTCATATCTACTAGGGATAAAGATATACATCTTTACTTTATTGATGCACATGACAGTTATAACTATGTAGTGAATTCATATTTGAAAACTTTGATAAAGCCCGTTTGGGCGAAATATTAGAATAAAAGAGTGTTTTTGCTATGAAAATGTATACCTATTATATGAACGTGAATTCTGATTGCCACGTTCCGTTTAGACGTACCGCTGTGACTCTTGTAAGGTCAAAGGCAGCACTTATACTCCAAGGGCCCGTTTTATCAAACATCGTACGACATTCTCACCTAACGATGCAATTTTCGAAGCGCCATAAATATGTAACCGTCACATTTATAATTACTTTTGTTGAACATTTCTATTCATTTCCAAAGAAGCTGTCAAATATTCTTTATATTTGAAACATGCAGATCATAATCACTTATATTTTAAATAACAAAATTCAATCGTAAGTTAACATTGTCGTATGATCTTTGATAAATCGGACCCCAAGTTGTCAATAAAATAAGTATCGCTGTACATGAAGCTCCTGTTAGAATGACCTTTGGCCACAAAATCAATAGGCGTCTTCCTTTCCTCGAGAGTAGCAAACATACTTATGTAGATAAGTTGAGGACAAAGCGCTTTCTAGATGCATATATCATGAGGAAGCAATTAGTATGTAATAGGTCCACGCCACCTTGTCATTTGACCACAGAATCAATAGACGGTATTACATTTTCTAGCAAAACCACTTATATGATCGTGTGTGAAATTATTCAGTAGATAAGTATCGTGCGGAAACGAACTGTACACGAACATACAGACCATCCGACCAAACCACCGACTGACGGAAGGGTTGCAAAGCAATATACCAACTTCTTCTAAAATTGCATAATTAAAAGTTCAAAACGGTACAATACGTATGCGATTATTATTGCACGGGCTCTGTAACTACTGTAAATACTTACTCGGATTTTACACGAGTCGTCAAATGTAATGGAGCCTTTCATGATTTTCTCGTGCGAATTGACGTAATAGCGGAGCTGAATCGGAGTCAGGACCAGCCACCGGTCCTTCCAGCTCTTGTGCTTGTGCCCTCGCTTGTGGATCATACCTGCAACCCGCCCGTACATATATATATATATACCATACCAGAAAGTGCAGACCACGTTGACCAGTGACGTGACAAGAGCACATTTGTCCAGCAAAACAAATTGCATATTCCTCTATAAAACGGACAATCGTTGACTAGGGTTTAGTGTAGCTTTTTACAGAACTTATATATATATATAATTAAACGATTAAACCTGACATGCTTTTGAATTAACAAAAACTAAATTGTACAGTATTGGATTGGCAATCTGAAGTTTCAATGTTGTTGTTAGTTTTTCTGAAAAACACACACAACAAACAAACACGATGGCCAACAGCCCTATGTCGCTCACCTTAGACCCAAAGGAGCTGCAATGTATTGAGCAGCTTTAAGAAGTATTTGTTATAAATGTAGCGTCTTTCTTTTTAACAACAACACATTTTAAAAGCGACTGAGATTTTATTATTACAAATGTTCTGGTCAAGTTTCATGCTGAATAAGCCAAAAGTGTTCAATGTACCAAAACCAGTTTTGAACTCAGCCAAGATAAAATTGGAAAAAAAAACTGTTCTGATAAAGTTTCATAAATATTGAACAAAACATTTGACCGCTAGTATTCACAAGGTTTACCTATTATCATAAATGGAAAACTGCCAAGCCCCTCACAAGCCTCTAACAAGCCCCACTGGCGGCCACGTTTTTCAACAACCATTGTATACATAGACCATACATTCAAATACTGAATTGTCACAATTTCATACTATATGGGGTAAAAACTAGTATTTAATACAGTAGCATACCGTACGACAAGCATACATGAACTGCCTCTTTCTGTAATGGCTGACCTTTTAATGAAAATGGTGTTTGAAAAGTTTTAAAAGGATAATCAAATTGCAGAGCCCTTACACGTTTATATCATCCATGCAAATGAAAAGAATGTATGAATGATCCAAATAAGTTCACGAAAAACGCGGAAAAAATATGTTCGCGAAAACTATTGTATACCATACACATGTTTAGAGTTGTCTGGGTCATACATTGCCTGGTGAATATTGTATATCTTATTAAACGAGAATTATTTTCATTCTAAGTGTATATTGGTAATTTCTAAAAAGTATTTTTTTTTATATCAACAAAATGATTTCTTAACCCATTTATGCCTAGCGTCTAGAAAAAAAGGCCGTGGCAAACAGCGTAGACCCAAATGAGACGCCGCATGATGCGGCGTCTCATCAGGGTCTGCGCTGTTTGCTTAAAGGAATTTCTGTAAGAAATATTCTAAATATAGACAAAAATATACTAGACATCCCTTATTTTGGAAATTAATTGATCCAATTTAGAAGGATGGGAGAGTCCACTCGGCATAAATGGGTTAATTGCATGACAAAGCGTCTGAGCAAATGTCGTGATAAAGATTGGCATAGAAACAAGTACAAAATAGGTTCGTTAAGTTTCACTATTTCCATATAAGGAAAACTGCATTTCCCTTATGTCGTGCGTTTAATTATAAAATACCAACATACGAAATGCAACCCTAATCCATATATAGTTTGACCCGAGTTGTTTGTTATCGTAAACTTTCGATTTCTGATTAAACAAAGAACGCGAAAACAAATATAAATACGCCCCGGAAAGACCAGCCGAAGTTGCTGATAAAAGAATCAGACAGGATTGTAAACAATTTAACAGGAAGTCGCTGTAAACACGGAAAATACACATCATATTTAAAAACAACGCAAACCTTTCGACTGGATTTCAATATTGGCACGCAGCGTCCGCTGTTGTATGATTTCCTTTCCCTCTTCCTAATTAATTAAGGTTCATTTGGTCCTTGTTCCGCATACAACACGGAGCAATGTTAAATATCGTGTTGTTTTATATTTATACATTGACAATAACACCAAGGGATCTTTTAATTTCGGCTTGATAACACCAGGCAAGATAAAAATGAAGGAAGAAATAAAACATGGACGTGGTCTTACCTTTCATTAATATGTTAGTCAGGTATTTCTCGGAAAGCAGATTAAGTCCATCTGAAACGTGTTTGTTGGTAAGTCCTTGTATAAATTCCTTTTCAAACAAGTCCAAAAAATGGTTGTATGTAACACATTTGTCGGCAGAATCGCTTACAAAACTTTCAACGATATGTTCCTTAGCTCGCTGACCAGTTGTGTCCAGGAATCCCCTAAATACCAACGCGGCTTCCTCCGGGTGAAGAATGACTGGAATTATTGCGTCCCCGTTGTCGTCTGTTTCAGACAGGAAGTTGTAAAGCCGCCATAACACGAAACAGTGCTCTGTTGTGACTGCGACCGACTTATGTGTCCTCTCGAAATCACAGAACCTCCAGCAGATCTTTATCGCATCATTAAGCACAGTGTGTGATGTGTCTCTCATCGTGTTTGTTTCGTCATTAACAAATTTCACTCTGACTATTTCAAAGTAAGTGCTAAAGTCCATTTCCGTGACCCCTTCTTGGTTAAGAAACTCTTCTGCCTTGTTTATGCCGAATTTCATGCCAATACTTGCAGTGATCACCTAAAACAACAGAACTCGGCACTTAAAACAAATTGTATGCAGATAGCTTGCAAACACAATTTATTTTATATATACAGTTCAAATGAATCGCAAACAGATCAATCAAGAATTTGACGATTTTTTCAAATAGTAGGTAAAGCAAACTGTGTCGTGTTCTGAGAAAACTTGGCATAATGCCTGTGCGTAAAGTGTCGTCCCATATTAGCCTGTGCAGCTCGCACAGGCTAATCAGGGACGACACTTTCCGCCTAAATTGGATTTTTGCTAAGAAAAGACTTTATTTAAACGAAACATGTCATTAATGCGAAAAGTGTCGTCCCTGATTAGCCTGTGCGGACTGCACAGGCTAATCTGGGACGACACTTTACGCACAAGCATTATGCCCAGTTTTCTCAGAACACGACACAATTGAACGAGGTATCGGACTTATGTGGAAAATAGATTAGTGACTTATTGTTAGATTATGTTAGATTACAAATAATTTGGGAAATGTATGGTTTTAATTGTAGCGACATTATTTGTATAATATACGTTAATATGTTAACAAACCATGCACAATGTATTAACATATACGTATTATACCACAACAAGAGGGCCAATAAGGCCCTATATCGCTCAGCTTTTTAGGCCGTGAATACCCATGGGTATAATTTGAACAGGACCGGTAAACGATGGTACACTCGAAAGTATTCACTATATGCGTCTAGAACAATAGTGTGACAGTTTTTTTTTATCTCTTTATTTAACTACATCCCTGTTTGTTATATTTATTACCTCACCAAAATGAAAAAACGCAGAACGCGGAAAAAAATATGCTCGCGAAAACGTTCTTTATGCCCTGCACATGTTTAAGATTTGTGTGTGTCATACATTGACCGATACATTGTACATTGTGTATATTGTTTAACTTGTTAAACGCGAGTTATTGACTGTAGATTGAATGCATGAGGTATTTAAACGCGAGTTATTGACTGTAGATTAAATGCATGAGGTATCATCAGCGTATGTTTAATGAAGGTAGCTTTTTTTCAATTGACGAATTGCGAAAATATCATACGATTCGCGTCATGGGAAAATGGGTATTATGCCATATACGGCTAGCGTAGCGCCAGATCAGCCTGTGAAATAGCGCAGTCAGGTCAGCATCCACCCTGTCCGATAATGAGACCGCAAAAAAACGTGCGTAACTTTATGGCGGACAGGATAGCTACGCTGGTCGCATATGCCGTAAGACCCATCTTCGCATTACTCCGGTCATATGTAAACGTGTCGCAACACAGGCAAAACATATAGTGCGATGCTAGTATTTCAATTAATTGCTCATAAAATACAATACACGTTTTATAACTGCGGAATAATTTACCCTAAGCTAAGCGTCACATATTGGGTCATGTTTCGCATAAACTACATTTTTAATCAACAATTGAGTGCCGTTTGTGATTATCGAGTGTCGTTGATCATTGTCGAGTGTTGTTGGTCATTGTCGAGTGTATTTAATCATTGTCGAGTGTCGTAGTTCATTGTAGAGTGTCGTTTACCATTGTCGAGTTTCGTTCGTAATTGTCGTGTGTCGGTTATAATTGTCGAGTGTCGGTTATCATTGTCGAGTGTCGGTTATCAGTGTCGAGTGTCGATGCGAATGTCGAAGATCATTGCGAGTGTCGTATCGTGTTTCGCGCTGAAGTTCGTACGTCTTCCTAACAATGACAGCATAGTGTCTCTTGATACTAGCGTTCGTCGTTGCGATTGTCGTATGCCGAGTTGAATATCGTGTGTCATGATCAATGACGCTCGACAGTGACCGCCCACGTGACGGGGAAACTCAATATTTGATGCAACTTTTCTTGTCAAAACCAAAAAGATAATGCGACAATAAAATGTTGTGTTTGGTTCTTCAATGTTTGATGTCGCGATGCAGTTTTGTGTGTGTGCCGACTTTCGCGTTTAATTATCGTAAGTCGCGAGGGCGAAAGGAGACTCTCAAAATGGCCCAAACCGGATTCCGTATCCAAAACATAATGCCTAAAGGGAAAATAATACGTGTTTATCTTCATTTTACATCAAAATAGCCCAGACAAGTGTATATATATCTGGATAGTGGTAAACGGAATTCATTATTTCTCGTTTGAAGCGACTGTCAAAACAACGTTAAATGCAATGTATTTTAGTGAATTGTTAAACGATAGTAAACAAATTAATATTCAATATTTGTGGACACTTTTTCCAACTGCATTAGCCGTCATGATGTAAAATGTGCATGGTAACCATGGTAACAATCTCATAAGACTATCAAGACTATTATCAAGAAATTCCTCACCGTAGCATTGTTATCGTGTTAGGAACGAATGCATGTGAGAATAATCGCGCATAATAACTTCTTATATGTGTTCGCAAATGCGAAAATAAAAGGAAGTGAACCTTTATACAGCTAGACAGACATACAACCGAAGTTAATTACCAGCTGCGTTGCATTCAATAGGTCAATACTACGCTTAGTAACTATTAACGATGAATAACTACGTAGAAGTATATTAAAAGACATACAGAATTATTCGCGAACAATGGATTGCAATATATAAAACTGACATTGTATAATTTACTCTTGTATTAAGTAGTTCCAAATCTATGCGTAGTGATATCAATTATTAACGATCATTTGCAAGCCATCATTCTAATATATACATGTACATATTTATTAAATGCATCCTACGAATTAGTTTGAAACCCTTTCATTTAGTCCTGGACCATCTACAATCGGACAGCGCATCAAATCATTCACTTAAAATATAAATGGTAATATTAATATACATTGATGTGTGTGCAAGGTTGGTTTTACATGCTCCTGGTGTAAAATCTGTCTATTGGGGAGCGTTCTTAAGCTCTTCCCTTAAGACACCAAGTACTGGTTTGACTCAAGACACGGACACGAGAGTACCGGGGGTAACACAATAAGCCTATACGGCTTCGATGCAATCGCCTCGAAATAAATAGGTTTCAATTGAATGTGTCAACATAGCACAGTATACAATTAATTGGTCTACACATTTTCATAACTCAATGTCATATAAAGCGGAAATACGTACGTTTGAACACAGATTCGATCATAGATATATTCACAATAGCGGTCGACTTAAGTAAAAATGTAAATGATGAAAACACGGATGTTTTCAGATTTGAAGTATTAAGTTCTTCTAAGTATCACGCGTATTTGATAGAATGAAACTTTCAAGCTTGAATGGATTTTGTTTCGAAATGAACCATCCCTTTTTTCGAATAATGCACCTTTACTCCAAAATTTAGGTTGTATTTAATGAAAGTATATGTTACAAGGAACATGGGAATTAATCCCCAACTTAACTCAATTGTGTCGTGTTCTGAGAAAACTGGGCATAATGCTTATTCGTAAATTGTCATCCCAGATTAGCCTGTGCAGTCCGCACAGGCTTATCAGGGACGACAATTTCCGCTTTTATGGATTTTTTGGTAATAATGATGTCTCTTCTAAGCGAAAATCCAGTTAAGGCGCAAAGTGTCGTCACTGATTAGCCTGTGCGGACTGCACAGGCTAATCTGGGACGACACTTAACGCACATGCATTTTGCCCAGTTTTCTCAGAACACGACACAATTAATTATACATATTCATGTTTGCACACTTCTCTAAATAAACAATTATATATCACTGTGTAACGTATATCTTAACGCGGTTAACTTAAAGTATTCGAAGGTAATAAATATCAAGGAAATAAATATGTATCGATTCCAAATAAATAACTTTTAATCTAGCTGCATGGTTGAATATTGTGCCCAAACTGTGTCCATTCAAAGCGCATGAAATACTGTATGATGTAAGACCCAAGTCTGGGGAGGTGATACGCAGTCCAATAATGAGACCGCGAAACCTTGCGTGAATTTATAGCGGACATGGTAGCTCCTGACCAGACTGCGCGACTGGAGTTACGCCGCTGGTCGCATATGGCGTAAAGCCCATTTTCGCATGACGCGGCTCATTAGATTCGCTCTACCGGTATTTCACGAATGCATAAGAAACGTGTAGGGCCTGTGATACTTATTTTACATCGTGTCTATCATATGACACCTGCATTTTAAAACACGCATGACAAATGTACACCAAAGATAATATAGCTGTGATATTTTAATCAATATAAACTAATAATTGAAAAAAATACGGTATTTGTGAACTTTTCTTACAGTCCCTTTAAGTGTAATCATATTAAAATGAAAAAAAAACACACGAACAATCAAGCATTAATGTGCGCACTCACCCTGAGCTGGGATACATGAACCACCCCGGTGTTAGATACGTCAAGCATATTGAACGCGTGCCATAGGGCTTTCTTGAGCTCCTGGGCCGCCACTTCCGGCGAGTCCTCCATGTCTACCGGATGTTCATGGTCACTGGTCTCCCCGTTGCCTTTCCGGATGGTTGCTCGGAACAACGCCATTTAAACACAACAACTTTCCTTATTTTTTGGCGTGCGTGTGTAGCTAAATTCCAAACTGCCTTTGCCCAAACTGTCCCACTGGCGTGTCTGTCAATATGTTTTATCAGTTGATATACAGGGTTGTTAATAGCATGAGGAAGTTATAGCACTTGTAAATTACCCCCAATATAAACGTACAGTGTTCTTCGTTGAACAAAATCGAGTAATCATCAAAACGTATGTACACGCTCAAACAATTACATAGATCAATCCAGGAAATATAGTCCTCTATCTATTGTGTTGTTCATAATAAGGTTTACATTGAATAACACTTGACTGTTTTCGCTACGCATCACACGTCATGTATGCCAGCTACGCGTTTAAATCCGTCCAAAATGTCACGGGCCGCGCATCTAATAAGGATGTACGGTAAAATTTAAAGGGACAATTTCAATGAAAATGTGGACGATAAAATGCGTTATACTAAGACATGCAATAATCAAGAAGACTTTTAGCGATACAAGATGTGATGTTTGATAAACATTTCAGGGAATAAACAGAGAGCGGTAATATAACTTACGACTTATAAGCCATAAGCGGAAAAAACAACAACAAAAGCGCTATATAGGGGTTTGTAAGGTTATCATATATAGGGGTTTGTAAGGTTATCATATATAGGGGTTTGTAAGGTTATCATATTTATGGTTGTGCACATTATTTTTAAACATGATATTCCACAATAACGCAACAGTCACGAATTTGGTTACAAATTGATTTTATCTTCAAATAGAACTGTATTTTTTTTTAGATCTATGTACAATGGATATGAGCAGCGCTCTGGGAAAACAGGGCTTAATGCACGTGCGGACGGTACAGGCTAATCTGGGGCGACACTTTACGCACATGCATTAAGCCCCATTTTTTACACATCGAGGGTTATATATTATTTCAATAGCGTGTTTGTGTGTCATTATTAGACCAAGTGTCGTACAACTATTCCTAGTGTGTCTGTACGAAAATTGTCGTCATGTTCTTTTGCACATATTCCCTTTAAAGCGAACTGATGAAGCAGACACAACAACTATACAACAAAACTTTAAAGCGTCATGCGTTCTACTTCAGACACTATTCGTGTGAAGTACATTGCATTTTGACCGCGCTCTGTGAAAAGGGGGATTAATGCATGTGCGTAAAGTGTCGTCCCAGATTAGCCTGTGGAGTCCGCACAGGCTAATCAGGGACGACACTTTCCACTTTTACTGTATTTTTTGTTTAAAGAAAGTCTCGTCTTGACCAAAATCCAGTTGAGTTGGAAAGTGTCGTCCCTGATTAGCCTGTGCGGACTGCACAGGCTAATCTGGGAAGACACTTTACGCACAAGCATTTACCCCTGTTTCGATGAGCGCGGCCCTTTTTTTAAGAGTGTGCAGTATTTTTAAGAGGCACATTTTCGTGAATGAAAAGCGCCGGCTCTTACAATTCTCAATCCACTTCAAATAAATCAAGAGTGATGCGAATGTTAATTTATGCAAACAAGTGTACAAGTGTTTAAAACCTTTCAAGCATTTTGATAGCCAATTGTTGTGACAAAATACATCAGCAAGATAGCAGGGCCTGCTTCCACGATGTTTTGTCCAGTTCTCACTTTTTCTTAAAGGTAACTTCGAATGCGTAGTGAAGCGGCTTCACGAAACGTATTTATAAAATAGTAGAAAAATAATGAGATTAATCATAATCGTAAATATAAATACAGAAAATTATAATACAGTTCGGTTCGGCAGCGTTTCTTTTTTTATCCCAAAATAGGTATAGTGCGAGAAAAGGCAAACATGTGCATGCATAGGAAAGCGTTTTTCTTAATACCACATGTATAAATTAGAAACATACTTGCCAAACATAACTAACATTTGTCGCTATAACTGTGAAACGACGTTCAGGAAACAGAGCAATAGATGTTACTGATAATTTGTAAACACTGTTATTTTCGACTCTTTAGTAAGTATACCATATCGACATAAAACAATTAACTGTTGTATAATGGCGTATTACAATGAACTTGTATTACCCGTGTTCCTGGATATATGTGTGAAGTTACTATATTTATCGCTGCACGGGGATTCTTCCAAATGACCATCGCCAAGAACTTGTAAGTCAGGTTCGGATTGTGCAAGATACAGGCGACGCCCCGTTTCAGACAAACATGCACGTGTAGAACAAATATGTAACCGAGAAGCCTTGCAATACTCTATACCTTATGTCATCAATTAATAATTGGTAGTTTTTGGACGAGAACTACTGCAACATAACATCAGACGATAATTTTATTTTTGAAAATACAATATCACAACAGTCACTGATTTGAAACTTTTATTTGTATTTCATAGGCAATTTAATACTGTCGTTCGAATACAATTATATATAACACATCAACACATTAATACTGCAATTTTGGTTCAAAATAATAATATCCAAACAAATAGGAGCCTAAAAATAATTTACATATAGTTTTTCCCTCTCTGGCACAATATAATGGTAGTTTAATGTGACTGATTTTTAATGCAAAGTAATTTTAATTATTCCAAGGATTTTACTACATGTTTATTAACCTTTTAAACAAAACATATTTACTGTATTTTTTAAGAAATTATTTTAATTTAAATGGACACAACTGAGTACAAAGATTATGATATGCATTAGTTTAGTTTAAACATATTTATTTTAGCTCGATTGCTTTGAAAGCCCAAGGCTTATTTGAAACGCTCTCGAGACCGTTTCCTGGGACTAGGACCAGTACTTGTGGTCTATGGCGGAGATCTTAAGAACGCTCGGACTGTGGGGATCGAACCTGTGACCTCCCGGTCCACTACGACCTATAAATCTGATTGCAAAAGGAAAATGTTTACCATTCTGACTTACATAAAATGGTCAAACTGGATGCTGAAAAACTATGACACTCTGTACCACTTATATCAGAGTTAGGTTAACCACTATAATCTTTATGACAATGCAACCTAGCATAATTAAATTTGGATTTATTTTTAAAAATTGAAAAAATAAAAATAAAAAAAGCATTGATGCTACAGGCGGTCTCCCAGGTTCATACACATATTATATGTTGTAAATGTTCACCTTAAATCTGAGTCTTGGGCCCATGCAATACAACTTATTAAGCAAACATAAGTTATGAAAATAAAATTATTTAACTGAGACACGAAAACATCAGACAAGATTAAGTTAAGGCCCTTTACCTGCTCTAATATATTATTATCTCTCTTTGGAACAGGAGAGAACATTCTGTGTGTTATGTTTATTTTACTCGCAATTTTTTGCGAGCAACAAGCAGTTCTCACAAAACTGATTGTGTTACTCTTTTGAAAGTGTGCAAAAGCTTATCCCTTTGCATGCTGGGAAATTTGTCGTCTGCTAAAATGTTGTCTGCTGAATTTCTAAAATTAGCATTTTCTTCCTTTTTTTTTCAAAGAATACTTTCAGAATAGCAAACAGTTTGGATCCTGATGAGACGCCACGTTCTGTGGCGTCTCATCTGGATCCTAACTGTTTGCAAAGGCCTTTAAAATTTGGTTCCAGCGCTCAAAGGGTTATTTCAAGCCCTGACAAGTCCCTTAAATCATGCTGTACATCAGAAGAAATATGCTTTGGTTATTAAGTGGTCATACAAGAATATGTAAATGCAATTTGTATACTTCAAGTAACATACTGACAAGCTTTTATGTCTGAATGAAGCATTCGTGTCAATGATTTGATTAAATCACAAACAGCTAATTCGTAAAAAAAATATAAATAAATACAAAAAGGTGTACAAATAATATATGCTGGATAGTATTTCAAACAAGTTTAATAGAAAAGATATGGGAAATTTGAAATATTGAAACCAAAATTATTGAAAATCTGTCAGTGGTGTAGGCAATCTATATAGGATTTGTATCCGAAATATAAATAATTTATATTAGTATAGGAATAAGTTGACAGCATGATATTGTGAATTTAAAGTGACAAGTATCCGAAATATTTCTTTGTATGTCAATGGCATCAACCACATTATACACAAAGGAAATGATCAAAATCACAGTATCTTGATTGACCTGGATGTTTATTGTCAATAGTTCAATAAATCCCATCAGATGTGCGACAGAATTGTAGCAACTTGTATAAGTGGCTGTCCCACACTTATAGAGCACATAACATTCCCATTTCTGCCCACATGCATTGTCTTGAATACAACAGTCTGTATCTCTGTCTCCCAGTCAGTCCAGTCTTAAACACAGACTTTCACCATTGCTAAGACTTTGATGTTTCTTCATTCTGTGGTTCTGTTTCTTCACAATCTGGCGGTAAAATCTGTAACACACAACAGACTTGATGGTCAACATTGTTATTCAAAAACATGTAAGCATTGTATCCACAGATTCTTGACTAAAATTGCAAAGAATCTCAGTTCTACCTAGATTTATTGATAAGCAAAAATGTGTTGAACGGATGGGATGTTCTGCTGAAACTTAACAAAAAATATTATTGGTTGATAGCCTTACAAAACTGTGAAAGTGCTTCTGCTTTGCTGCATACGATTGCCACCTTATCTAAAAGTAGGAGTTTTAATTTTCACCATTTTCTTCTAAACCTAATTGCTAGATTTTCAAATATTTTCACACAAATGTTTAATGGTTATCCTCTACAAGAAGATTTCAAATGGTTCCATATCACTGAATGAATATAGCCTGCAGAGCTAAAATAAAAATAATTTGTATTCCTGTCATAGTTTTAAAAGATTGGTTAATCTTAATCAAAGTAGATAAATGTTCTTGGATGGTCCTCTTCCTTGGATACAAAACCTGTGCAAATTGTTCTGCTTCACCAGCAAGAGATTAAAAAAGAAATATTTCTGAATGCCAATACGTTCTTAACCTTTGCCAAAGACCTACTTTTGATTAACAAGAAAACAACAACAGGAATAGCATCATAAATGGCATGATTTGTTCATGGTGTCCAATATTTTGCTCAAATTAAGTACATTATATTTTATTTCCAGTTAGGAAAGTAGTAGACATCAGTCCAACAAATAAGCATTCAAACACAACAATAAGCCAGCCCTGCTTAAAAATAATACAATTAAGTAAACTCATGATATTCGTGGCTTTTTTCTCACCATTATGGGAATTTGACCTAAACCTGTGAAGTTGGGAATTTAGCTAATAAATTAGGAAAAAAATTATATGGTTAACTTTTGAACTACATGTATTACAGATTAAAATCAGCAAAACAAGGCTGGTTTTTAAAAAAGACTTGAAGACATAAGAAAAGTGATGCCACAGAAAAAAAGAGTGATGTCACAGCTAGAGTGTTACTGTTACATTTTATCATTAAGTGTTCTCTTCTATTCAAGGTTATTTAGCCATATCTGTGTGCTATTACCAGTCTGTACAAGAGAGCTTCAATATTCCTGCCATGTTATCTGCACGCACATGTACAAACATGTGGTGTCGCCTTTGACAGGGGGTCGGTTCTCATTACATAGTATGGAAGTATCATTTCTTTAAACCGTTTCTGTTCTAAAGCCATCAAAATTAACTCTGGACTGTTAAATGCCTTTAAAACATCCCACCTTTGGTTTCCTGATAAACTGTTGGCCCCTGGCTCTGAATTCTTGCTCTACCAGCCTGAATACCTCGTCTACGGACAGACCGGGTTTTTGGAGTCGCACATATTCTTCCACAAATCTGGAATGGGATGTTTACTTTTCGTTGCAGGTAAGTTGCAGAAAATTAATAAGCTTAAGGACGTTTAAGCAATTGAAAGTTGTTATTGTAACTCAGTTGATTAAGAGCAGATAAGGCAGGGCCCTCACTGGCCATCAGGGGAAGGTACCCAGGGCCCTCATGAGAGGGAATTTTCGAAGTGTTTCCCTTTTTTGGGGACTTTTTTTTACTTACTCTCTCATTATTGCATTTGTACATGTTTGCACTATATTCATTGCTTTTTTCATAATTTAGTATGTTTGACAAGATTAAATTGAAATAGAATTGAGATATAATAATCATGAGACACATCTTTCTATTAAAAAAAATATTTTTTTTTTTTTTTTTTTTTTTTTAGGGGGAATTTTTCCCCCCAAAAGGGGAAAAAAGTATACTTTTCAGGTGGGGGACTGCCGCCGAAATTCGGCGGCAGATTTGATAGATTGAGGGCCCTGTTAGAGTCTAAATTTAGCACGATAAAGCTTGAATATACAATAAAACTTTCTCATTGCCTGAAGAGGAACATATTTGTCCCATATTTAGTGACTAAAGAGCACTAACAGAAAAAAAAGTACAAAACAATACAAAAATGTATACACTCTTTAGACATTTCTCTGGCTGGAATCAAAGTAAATACTTACAGCTGATTTTTGGATTTGCCTTTCCATTTTGTCCTCAAGTTTTTTACTGTCCCTGTGACATCATAAACCTCCTGCATTTTACTGTAACAAAATGAAGATCTATTTAAATGCTTTACAGCTAAATTTGGAAACACACTTTTTTGCCCATATAACAAAATATGTCTTATTGAGACAGAATACTTGATTTTCTTTTGCTTTGCTTTTTTAATGCACATTTTCTGTCAGTCACCTAATTTAATGACATTGAAAGTTGAATATCTTTATTCTAAGAGACTAACGAGATAGTATACATATTAGTTGCACGCATGGGCCTTGTTGATTGACCTCACACAACGACCCTGCATGTATGGGTGAAGTTGAAATTAAATATATTATCTATACATGTAGTAGAAACAGCAGCATATTATTGCTTTGTATGTATTATAAACAAACTGTAGATGTTCATAAAGCTGTAACTCTGCCCTATTTCTTGGATAATGCCAGAAACAATTGAATTTAGCAGGTTGACACATGTTTGTTGTCGTGAAGACGCTGAGGCGACCTGTAAGTAAACCTTGAATACACACACACAATCGGATTCAAGCTACTTGCAGTTTTACAATTGGCTGAAATTCACCACCATATTTAAATATTAATAGACTATTCATGAACTGTATTTGATTCTTTGTCCCTTAGTTTTGGCAAGTCAACATGCCATTTATATGTCAATTGCAGGAAGTCAAAATGGTGTTAAAAAAAAAAATCTGGGCTTCAAAACCTGCAATGCCAATTAAAATAAAAACCTTTTCATGCCTATGCATTTCGATGTTTTGGCTCAAACATTTAAATTCAAATTAGTGATGATTACTTTAGGGAAAAACAGTACAATGATATATTAGGTAAAAATGAATCACACGGATACTTACGCTCTCAATATATCTTCTGGGTAGAGTACTTTTCTGACATTGACATTTGGCACAGGCCGATCGTCCTTTGGCTCCACCTGTGGCGGGAATTTCTTCCATATATCAAACCACAAAGGTCTGTCTTTAAATTGCAATGCTTCAGCCTTGATCAATCCTTCCACACTGAAAATATTTAGCATTTAAATTTTGAATATACTTACATGGCATAGAAAGATATATAATAAGTGTTGTGTAACCGTGAAGGTGCTGCTGTTGTGCTCACAGGGGGAAGTTGCGGAAAAAAATAAATACAAAAATATATATATATAATATATACAATGTATATAGACAAGGGACTCAACTAGCTGACCGATTTTTCGACCCGATCAT
>VMBQ01003636.1:0-50260 GCA_007657795.1 Dreissena rostriformis
GGCCCGGTATCATGTGTGTACTGTCGCGTTATCATCTTCATGCAATAACGCTATCGTCATTATATGGCCCGGTAGCATGTGTGTACTGTCGAGTATCGAGTTGATAATCAATCCATACACGGTATATAATCCTTACGAGAATCCGTACATAAGAGCTTTAAAAAAAACGTGTGCGATCTTTTGTGCACGCGGTTGTTCCAATTTTTTCGAGATAAAGAATACAATTGGTGAAATCATAGAGTAAACCAATATATATGAGCCTCGCTCTGTGAAAATGGAGTTTAATGCACGTTCGGAAAGTGTCGACCCAGATAAGCCTGTTCAGTCCGCACGGGCTGATCACGAACGACACATTCCACCTGAACTGGATTTCCGTTTATAAGAGACTTCCTTCAAACGAAATATACATTAAAAGCGGAAAGTGTCGTCCCTAATTAGCCTGTGATCGTCTTGGAGATGTCCCATCATGTGTGATCGTCTTGGAGATGTACCATCATGTATGAGCGTCTTGGAGAAGTATCATCATGTGTGATCGTCTTGGAGATGTCCCATCATGTGTGATCGTCTTGGAGATGNTCTTGTCCGAGCTATTTCTCAGCAACTAATGACCGGAATTCAAAGAATCTTTATGGGAAGCTTCACTACACAGAGGAGATGTGTATATTATCAGCGGGTTCTAGTCAGATGATTTTTTTACAGAGTTATGACCCTTTGAAATTTTCCATGAACTGTACATATAGTGCAATTCTTGTCCGGGCTTTTTCTTAGCAACTAATGACGGGAATTCATTGAACCTTTATGGGAAGCTTCACTACCAAAGGAAGATGTGCATATTATCAGCCAGTTCTGGTCGGATGATTTTTTACAGAGTAATGGCCCTTTAAAATTTTCTATTAACTGTACATATAGTGCAATTTTTGTCCATGCTATTTCTCAGCAATTAATGACTGGAATTCAATGAAACTTTGTGGGAAGCTTCATTACCAAGAGGTGATGTGCATATTATCAGCCGGTTATGGTCGGATGATTTTTCACACAGTTATGGCCCTTTTAAATTTTCCATTGTACATATAGTGCAATTATTGTCTGAGCTATTTCTCAGCAACTTATTACGGGAATTCATAGAAACTTCATGGGAAACTTCACTACCAACAGGAGATGTGCATATTATAAGCCTGTTATGGTCGGATGATTTTTCACAGAGTTATGGCCCTTTGAAATTTTCTATAAACTGTACATATAGTGCAATTCTTTTCCGGGCTATTTGTCCCCAACTACTGACTGGAATTCAATGAAACTTTATGGGAAGCTTAACTTTCTTAAGGAGATGCGCATGTTATTAGTGGGTTCTGGTTTGATGATTTATTTAGAGAGTTATGGCCCCTTGAAATTTATCTTCATACGTCCATGAAAACAACATATAAAATCTGCTGTTCTTTTAAGTTGCTAAACCATCCATCGTATTATTTTGTCCAAATTGATGCCCCTAAAGACGTTTCCTTTTATCTGAATATATAGTGCAATATTGCGACAAAAAAACACTTTGGGGAGCATCACCCGTCTCCGACGGTTTCTTGTTTACTTAAGCATTAAATGTCTAGAAACACCTGTATGCTGCCTTAACCAATAACTATCCATGGAGAACAACAGCATTAAAAATGTTTCAATTGGAGAATTATCTGGAAATAATATAACGTTTATTTGAACTGGAAAAGAAAAACTGAATATGTTATCATGGATGGAATTTTTAAGTAATGTTGTAAATGACATTGTGTCAGTCCTTTTTTTATATCATATACATAATTTGATATAACACAAAATATCATGTTTAATTGTTTTGTGTTTTTCTTTGTCGTCCATAATATGATAGATTTATATAAAATTATTTCAGTTGTCATCTAAAGGCATTCTATTTATATGAAACTAATTAATTTTTCCTTTCAGATCGATACAAGTGCTTTGAAGGCGGTTTTGAAACGAGTTGCGATAGTTTTGTAGTCTTTGTACCAGGTCGGTATCTGCATAAATGTTCTCAATAATGTTTAACTAGATCTTTTTTGGACATTGGAATTGAATTTTTTAACAAAAAATGAATGCTCGTAAAATCAAACAGAAGGGATCGCTTTTATGGCTGTAGTCAAAGTAGCACGTAAACTGTAGACAAATATGCTCATCATATTTCGCTTACATATTTTTGCTATGTTTAACTACTTAATACGGTTATTTGATAAACTAATGAAAGTAACAGCTTTTTGTTTGAGTGTGATACGTTTATGACCTTACTTTCATATTACAGTAAGCACATGGCCCGAAATGGATAGTGATATCATATTGATATAAAATTTGTATTAATTGTGGAGACACCCGACAACCTATAAAAGTAATGTTTCAGCCAAGACCCCTGAAGATCAAGGCGATGTTAATGTTTCTGACAATAAGCAAGAGTTGACCGTTTCAGCTAATAATGATGATGTTCAGAAGGGTTTTAATGGTCCTGGCAGTAACACGGAAGTCCAGGGTGTGAACGATGCAGTCAGCTACATTGAAGTACATGATGGTTTGGACAATGTTAGCACCAACAATGAATACAATGTTGGTTTGAACGATGAAGTCAGTAACTCGGAAGTCCATGGTGGTTTCAACAGTCCACTAAGTAACATTAAAGTCTACGATGACCTGAGCAAACCAGTCAGTAACACTGACGTCCAGAATGACTTTAACGTCCCAGTCAGCCTTACTGCTGTCCAGGATGGTTTGAACGGTCAGGTCTTTACAACTGAAGTCCATGGTATTTTAAAAGTCCAAGTCAGTAACACTGAAGTCCAAGATTATTTGAACGGTCCAGTAAGCAACACTAAAGTCATTGATGAGTTGAACTGTCCAGTTAGTAATACTGATGTCCATGATGATTTGAACCGTGCAGTCATCAACACTGAAGTGCAGGATGATTTGAGCCGTCCAGTCATCAACACTGAAGTGCAGGATGATTTGAGCCGTCCAGTCATCAACACTGAAGTCCAGGATGATTTGAGCCATCCAGTCATCAACACTGAAGTCCAGGATGATTTGAACTGTCCAGTAAGTAATACTGAAGTCCAGGATGATTTGAACTGTCCAGTAAGTAATACTGAAGTCATGGATGATTTAAACTGTCCAGTAAGTAATACTGAAGTCCAGGATGATTTGAACCGTCCAGTCATCAATATTGAAGTCCAGGATGATTTGAACTGTCCATTAAGTAATACTGAAGTCCAGGATGATTTGAACCGTCCAGTCATCAACACTGCAGTCCAGGATGATTTGAAGCGTCAAGCAAGTAGCAGTGAAGTCCATGATGAGTTCAACGCACCATTAAGAAACAGTGAAGTCCATGATGATTTGAACTGTCTAATTGGTAACACTGAATACCACGATGTTTTAACCGGTCCAGTTGGTTACACCGAAGTCGAGGGTGATTTAAATGTTACAGTCGCAAAGCCTGACGATATAGATGTCTTGAATATTTCTAAAACAAATCTCAGAGTTCCAATTAATTCGAATGTCACTGACGCTCAAACAGAAGTCTATCCAGATGTTTGTGATACAGTTACTCCCACCATTGCTGAGTATAATTATAACAAACCTACGCATGTGACACACACACCTACGCATGGGGCACAGCAATCGCACACACGTATGAATGTTCTTTCTGATAAGTGGTTTTTAGTTGGAACTGGTCTTTTCCTTTTATTAATTTTGATTCGTAATGTAAAAAAGTCGGATATAATTCGGTAACATTTAAGTTTGTTTATTTTGTTTCGTGGAGATTCTACATGCAAAAGCTTACAATTCATCTATGTTATTAAACAGAAATGTGTAGACATGTATATTTTGCACATGCTTTTCCTTTTACGAATGTACAGGTTTTATTCAAAATTTGCTTTATTATATGTTATCAACATCGGCCTAAACTATTATTTTCAAGTAAGCATATATGTAACAAAATATGTTTCACAAGTCAGAAACATATATGTCGTTAATAATTCAAAGGCGTGTGTTTTAATTGTTTATGTAGTCTGTGCTTTGACTGATCAGTTAGTTATCAAGTTTCTCATAAATGTGGCGTGTTCTGAGAAAACTGGGCAAAATGCTTGTGCGTAAATTGTCATCCCAGATTAGCCTGTGCAGTCCGTACAGGCTAATCAGGGACGACAATTTCTGCTTTAAAGGAATTTTTCGTTTAAATGATGTCTCTTCTTTTCGAAAATCCAGTTTAGGCGGAAAGTGTCGTCCCGGATTAGCCTGTGCGGACTGCACAGGCTAATCTGGGACGACATTTTACGCACAAGCATTTTGCCCAGTTTTCTCAGAACACGCCACAAATATCGTACACAAGTTGTAAATGCCAATATCTGTTGCACACAGATATTTCATTCAAATACATTTTATTGCATGAATTTTCAAAAGACGTTTATTTCAAGTTATCACCGACAAGGGGAATCCAGACCTGAACACATGCACGAACAATGCAACCCAATTTGTATTGTGGTCAGGATGATGTATTAGTTATCGTCTTTATAACGTCTTTTGAAGCCCAAAGACTATTAAGAGACATGATTTATAATATTAAATTACTAGATGTTGTCTCAATACTATTTTTCAATGACAATTTATTACTAGACTGTATTCTTTATGTAATAATGTTCCGAATATACTGTCATCGTCTCACGCGAATTATGTTTTGCACATACTGCCATTGTCAGCATGTGAGGGGCAAGGAACCCTTTTTTTGTCTTACATATTGGAGTAATTTCCGACTGTTCTTGTATAACCGTATCTGCTCCACTTCCATATTTATGCTTTAATTGCTTATCTGTAATTTCCTTACATAAACATTCTATAGGACTTGCGCTCTCCATTTCCTTGATTGGACTGGTTTGAGGACTTTGTTGTTCGTCCAACTTTATGGGACAATTTTGCCAATTTTTGATGGTTAATTCCATTATTGCTTCATTATTTAACAATTAATAAATGCCGGTTGGCGCTTCTGCGCCAGCCCTTTTCAATCCACTCATTTGCTGTAGTGTTTTTATGTCCCACAAATGAACAAGGAACTTTAGAGAGCGAAAATATATAATTATAATTTAAAAGACGCAGGCGTTATTAATTGATTTATAATTAAAGCGTACTCTCTCGCTGTTAACACCGTGGCTGGGTTGCAACCTTTGATTACAGATTAACTTAATGTGGCTAAAGCGCTATTTTAGCCCCCATCCCACCCCTTCCTCCTGCGTCGTTATGATTTTAAGTGTATTTTTTTACTGTGATTTTACTGTGTTGTCATTTCAATTAATCATTATTACTTGCATGCATAATATAAATGCCATGATTATATTATGTCAAATTTGTTGTTCGTCCAACTTTATGGACTTTGATGTTCGTCCAACTTTATGGGACAATTTTGCCGATGTTTATGCCCCCGAAGGTGGGCATATAGTGATCGCACTGTCCTTCTGTCTGTCTGTCCGTCCGTCTGTCCGTCTGAAATTCCGTCACACTTTGCGTTTAGGTTTTGAAAAATGCTCATAACTTGTATGTCACTTCAGATGTAACCTTTATATTTGGTATGCATGTGTATGTGGGCAAGGCCTTTCCATACGCACACAAATTTTGACCCCTTTGACCTAAAACTTAGGGTCCGCGTTTAGGTTCCGAAATCTGCGTTAAGGTTTCGAAAAATGCTCATAACTTCTATGTCGCTTCAGATGTAACTTTCATATTTGGTATGCATATGTATATTGACAAGGCCTTTCCATACGCACACAAATTTTGACCCCTTTGACCTTGACCTAAAACTTAGGTTCCGCGTATAGGTTTCGAAACCTGCGTTTTTTTTTCATATTTCTCGTATGATGTTGTGTTGTTCCTCAAATCTCATTTTATTTTTTATCTTGTCATTCTGCTTTCTAACCACCATATTTCATATATGTTGTTATGCTCTTGTTTTTCGCAGTCCTGTCCAAGTCATTTATTAAAACTATGTTGCTGCCAACTTCTCTTGCTCCACAGCCTGATTGGTTAAAAAACCCTGTATTTGTAACCTTACTACCCAATGGGTAATGACGTTACTCAATACAGAATGGCTGTTGGAACTTTCAACTCAAGTGTAAGGATTTGTCGTCAAAAATATAGTATCAGTCTGAATTTTTCTCATGCATTGATACAATTTATGTCGAGTCTGCTAAGACTATCGCAGTTGACAATTAACAAATATCTAAATTCGTTGTTAGTATGTGCGCTTATTGTTGTGTTCGCTGATCTTATTCGTTTTATTTTACTTCTGTCTGGTGATGTCGAACTTAATCCAGGCCCTCAAGACGGTGCCTTGGGTCTACTTCATCTTAATATAAGATCTATTCGACACAAAATTGAATTTATCAGGGATAATTTACTACATTTTGACATAATGTGTTTTACGGAAACCCATTTAACCGAGGTTATCACCGACGAGCAGATTCTAATTGATGATTTTAATCACTCATTATTTCGTAAAGATTTTTCGAGTCATTCAAGCGGCCTTATAGTTTATGTAAAACAATCATTATTATCGAGGCGTATGCTCGACCTTGAAAATCCCCGTCTACACTCGGTTTGGCTAGAAGTTAAATTGCATAATTTCAATACTCTGGTTTGCTGCTTTTACCGACCGCCTAACGCTGATGTTACTTATTGGAATGATTTTGAAATCATGATTGACAAAGCGCTTGATTTAAACCAGAACGTTATTATGCTTGGGGACATAAATGAAGACCAATTTAAACACAATTCTCGCCTCTTTCAATCAATATCCCTGTATAATATGCGCAACGTTATCTCTCAAGCGACAAGGGTCACCGCAAATACTGCTACTTTAATTGATCCGATACTAATCTCTGATACCATTTCATGTTTGAACAGTGAAGTAATACCTATCCCTCAAACCGTTAGTGACCACCATGCTACTGCCATTCATGTTACAATTCCTTTAATAAACAGCAAACCGATTCAAAGAAACATTTGGTTGTACAAATATGCCGATTTTGAGCGACTAAACAATCTTATTACATGTACAAACTGGGAATTTTTCCATGATGCTAATGTCAACGAAGCAACTGTTATGTTTACGAACAAACTTATCGAACTGATGAAACTTTGTATTCCAAATAAACTTGTTACAGTGCGTCCTAATGATAAACCATGGTATGATTCATGTATAAGACGAAGTGCTCGTAAACGCGATAGACAAAAACATATATCTATAGACAATCCTACTACTACCAACTGGAACAAATATAAGCATCTTCGAAATAAGGTTAATAACATGATAAAACATGCGAAAGAACAGTTTTATTCAAACCTAGAAACATCTCTTGATGAACTTAACACTTCAAATCCTAAAAAATATTGGAAAACACTTAAGCAACTTATAAAAACAAACTCTCACCCGAATTCGATACCACCCTTACAGTCAACGGACTCTGACGGCAACCTTATTCTGCATGTGTCAGACATTGACAAATCAAACTGTTTAAATAAATACTTTGCCTCCATTGCTTCGTTGAACGACTCGACCGGTGTTCTTCCACAATTCTTTGATATTTCGAACGCAAAATTGTATAACCTGTCCATATCTGAATCAGAAATTATGGACGTTATAAAATGCTTAATAACAAATAAAGCCGTCGGTGGTGACCTTATAAGTCATATTGTCCTTAAGAAAACGTGTAATTCTATTTCTAAGCCATTGTGTATCCTTTTTAACAAATCAATTAAAGAATGTACTTATCCCACCCAATGGAAAGAAGCAATTGTAATGCCTCTATTTAAAAAAGGGGAATCGAATAATCCATCCAATTACCGTCCTATCTCGTTGTTAAGCTGCGTAGGCAAGCTGATGGAGAGAGTAGTTTATAAACATTTATATAACCACCTGCTTGCTAACAAACTTATATACTCTAACCAGTCGGGCTTCCTTAAAGGTCACTCCACAGTCGCTCAATTAATCGATATTTTTGATCAAATAACGAAAGGTATTGATGAAAAGAAACTCACATGCATGGTTTTCTGTGATATTTCAAAAGCATTTGACCGCGTCTGGCACACTGGGCTACTCTTCAAACTTAAACAAAATGGATTTGATGGATATTTACTTAATTGGATAAAAAGTTATCTAGGGAGTCGCACTCAAAAAGTCGTGGTCGGTGCATCAATGTCTCAAACGTTAGAGCTAAATGCTGGTGTTCCACAGGGATCTGTTCTCGGTCCATTATTCTTTCTTGTTTATGTAAACGACATAGTCAAACACCTTCAATGTACTGCTCGCCTTTTTGCCGATGACACTTCCCTCTCATGTACTACCTCAAATATGTCTAACATTGAAATTGCTCTGAACCATGACCTACAAGTTATAAGTAACTGGGCAAAACAATGGCTCGTAGATTTCAACCCACATAAAACCGTGGCTATGTTATTTTCATCACATCATGCCGTCCCCCAACCACATCTTTTATTTAATAATGTACCGGTCAATTTTGTAGAAAACCATAAACACCTTGGTCTTACACTCAGCTCAAACGGTAAATGGCACGATCATACCATTAACATAGTAAAATCGTCATCAAAAATACTTGGAATTATGCGAAAACTTAAATACATGGTCTCTAGAAAAACATTAAATCAAATTTATACTTCCCACCTACGACCACTACTTGAGTATGCATGTGTCGTTTGGGATGGCTGTGCGCTTTACGAAAAAGAAACGTTAAATAAAATACAAAATGACGCGGCAAGAATAGTCACTGGTCTCACAAAATCTGTTTCTTTATCTAACTTGTATTCTGAAATTCACTGGCATAGTTTAGCCGATCGTAGGAAGTATCTCAAACTAATACATATGTACAAAATACACAATGGCTTATGTCCAGACTACTTACGAGATTTACTACCAGTAACTGTTTTTCAACAATCTGCTAGAAACCTTAGGAACGCAAATAATTATGTAATCGTTACTAGAAGAACGGAACTTTACTCGCGCTCATTCATCCCGTCGGCTATCGACCTATGGAACAACTTACCTCTTGACATAAGATTGTCAGATTCTATATCAACATTTAAAACTAAACTGAAACAATTAATTCTCCCAAGTGTCGAAACTCCATTATATTTTCATATTGGTGATAGAAAATCGTCTATTTTACATGCCCGACTAAGGAATAATTGTAGCGACTTGAAATTGCACTTGTTCATCAATCACTTAGAACCTTCACCTTTATGTGTATGCGGAGAAGTCGAATCGGTGTACCATTTCTTCTTTACCTGTTCACGCTTTTCTGTACAACGTACAACTCTTGTCGAAACCCTTCACGCAATAGAACCCATAAACTGTAAAACAATGCTTTTTGGTAATAACATGTTTGATAATGACACCAACTGCTTCATATTTAAAAATGTTCAGATATTTATTAAGACGACAAAGCGTTTTTCATAATGTTGTTGTAGCAAAGAGTTTTTTTTTTATGTCTGGACAGGACTTCACTTTATTAAGTTTGTACTGTATATGTAAAAGAGTTTTATTTCCAATTCTTTACAAATCATGATTATCTTTCTTTAGTTTCTTGTTTTTTTTTTCTTGCACACTTTTTTGTTTATTTTTGTTTGTTTTCTTATGACAAATGTACTTTTGACCATGTAACATTGAGCTGTACAAAAGCACGTTATCGTCACTAACATGTAATGTAAATAACAAAACAGGGAAAGACCATTAATAATGTTGTTAGAACTTTAGGTCCTACCCTTTTTTCAAAATAGATGTATTTATATGTATATTGTATATTTTTGTCAAGTGTACGTGTGATTATTTTGGAAATAAAATATGTTTGAACTGAAACCTGCGTTTAGGTTTCAAAAAATGCTCATAAATTCTATGTCGCTTCAGATGTAACCTTCATATTTGGTATGCATGTGTATATGGACAAGCCTTTCCATACGCACACAAATTTTGACCCCTTTAACCTTGACCTTGAACTAAGGGTCCGTGTTTAGGTTTCGAAATCTGCGTTTAGGTTTCGAAAAATGCTCATTTCTTCTATGTCGCTTCAAATGTAACCTTCATATTTGGTATGCATGTGTATATGGACAAGGCCTTTCCATATGCACATAAATTTTGACCCCTTTGACCTTGACCTTGAACTTAGGGTTCGCGTTAAGGTTTCGAAATCTGCGTTGAGGTTTCGAAAAATGCTCATAACTTCTATGTCGCTTCAGATGTACCCTTCCTATTTGGTATGCATGTGTATATGGACAAGGCCTTTACACATGCACACAAAGTTTAACCCTTTTGACCTTCATCAAACTTGCGGCATATAGTTTTCGCACTTCTCAACAACATTTACACAGTTATGGTTTTATGTAGTGACAAAGTTACAGTTGGGGGCATCCGTGTTGTGTGGACACATTTCTTGTTGATGGTTTATTTCCATTATTGCTTTCTTTTTTAGCAATTAATAAATGCCGGTTGGCGCTTCGGCGCCAGCCCTTTTCAATCCACTCATTTGTTGTAGTGTTGTTATGTTCCACAAATGAACAAGGAAATTTGGAGAATTTTGTTTATAACAATTTAAAGTTGGTACATTCTGTATATGCACGTTGCAGTTTTGAAATTGTATTACGCGTATAAGTTATTTATATAGAATATCATGTGATGGATAAAATAGTAAACGTCAGCCTATAATGCAAAAACCTATCGATGCCATTATTGTGATAACATCTCGTTCCCCTGCTCGTTTCATCCCTCTATACACATTCACATTTATGGATATTATTGTTTACATTATTTTCAAACAGGATAACCTTTTATAAATGAGCCGCGATCTGTAAAAACGTGGCTTAACATATGTGTGTAACGTGTCCTCGCAGATTACCCTGTGCGGTCCACACAGGTTAATCAGGGACGACACTTCCCGCTTTAATGGAATGCCCTTTTACAAGAAATCTCTCCAAAACGAAAATCCAGTCTAGGCGGAAAGTGTCGTCCCAGTGTGGGACGACTCTTAACGCACATTCATTAAGCCCCGTTTTCCCAGAGCGCGGATCGAATTATTTATTGAATGGATTTTTATTCCGCGTATATAAAAAACGGGGCCTTAAAAAAGACATGTGTAATGGGTTAACGTTTATTGGTACGAAAACATGAGTTGTAGTAGTAAAATTATATGCAATATACATGACGTAACGTACTATTGACAACAGTAATGTTTAAAATTCTAATCGGGGTGGTGGAAATTGCAGCCATTACTTCTAATCCCCGTGTGTATTTATTTTTTCCTATCTTGCTGAGTTACATAACATGTCTACTGGTTGAGGAAAAATATAAATGACATTAGTTATAATAGTTTCCCTATTAAAGGGAAATATGGTGGTCATAAACAAGGTATCGTTGTTCGTCTGATTGTGTGCGTTCCGTTAAAGTAGTTTGAACAAACTAAGTTTTATACAGTTACTGTCAATGGTATCGGTGAATAAATGCGAGATGAATAAAATATATAACTAAATAATGTATTTTTAGGCTTTTTAAAAGATTAATACAAGTTAAATTATCATAAAGTATAATATGTGCATTCGGAACACTTTATATGATAGTCGATATCACAAAAAGTATCATTCTATAAAGGTGATTGGGCGGACAATACTGGACTATGACAATAGGAAATAACACGACAGTAGTTGGATCGTGTTTATTTTCAGAATTATGCGAAGGCGTGTCCGTGGAAGTCTTTAATATAGTGAACCTGCTGGGATACGGGGAGGAGATCAGACGCAGGCGTGTGGAGAAGTACAGTAAATGGGATATGATACGCAACCCAGGACCCAGTTATGTAACTCTCATCACAGCCGGCAGCAAGTCCGAGGGGCTGACCTGCTGTTATGAAAGCGATCATCACTTTTACTCGTGCCTACCAGTGTCCTCTGTATAGAAGCAATCTCCATGCAGAGTTGTCGTTCCTTTCTCTCACATACAACCTCTGCCATCACAAGAAAATCCTACCAGATTCGGTAGAATGTTATTTTATTTTGTTTAAGTATTATTGTATGAAAAGTAGTGTAATTTTCTTTAACCTTTTAAAAATTTGAAAATAACCGTTGATAGTGATACTGTCATTCTATACATAGATGACCCGTGTGTACACAATGTTGATACTGTAAGACACCACGTGGATCGGCTATCATGTCGTGGTTGGTTATAACGGCAAGGATTTTAGATCAGTATAATATGATTCTTTTTTTCCCGGTTAAATTAAAAACTCTTTTGTTTTCACATAGGAAACAATTCTCCGGCACTTTCTTCTTCGGCGTATACACATTCTTATCTATGCCGTTGATACTGTAAGACGACATTAAATATTGCATCACGTGGCAACTGAGGCAACGCTTCCCAACCGTCAGGAGGTGATTCTGCATATAAATGGAAACGGTGACGAGCAATTTGACCAGTGTATGTATTATAGTTATTAGATATTATAATCTCTGAATTTGATCTATATTCATTCAGCCCCTGTGCAAACCATTTGAATTGTTTAATATATCGTGAAATTATGTGACTATTAACATAACTAACAATCATAAAACAGACACACACATATCCTTTAAGGTGCTGGACATGAGTCGTATACATTACGGTACTCTTTCTAAAGATAGATTTATCTAAAATATTAACCGTACATTTCTTCATTGTTGTCATATTTCGGTATTCAGAAAAGGCTGTTAGCAGTAGAGAAATTGTGTGATGTGGATAACACATGATTTCGATCTTTTGAGGTTGAGGTTTGGCTCGCCTTTAAACCGGTTAAAATCCGGAATTGTTTGCATTGACCGTTCAAAGTCCGTTATCCCAGTTTTATTAATTCTGTATTTATAGTTGGTGTTCTGTTAAAGAGGTAGTATATTGAAACAAGACTTTCATTTCTCCCCTGATAGAGTTTCTGGAGTTTCATTGTTTAATATATTATATACTACAACTGTTTTAACCCTTTGCATGCTGGGAAATTTGTCGTCTGCTAAAATGTTGTCTGCTAAATTTCTAAAATTAGCATTTTCTTTGATTCTTTTTCAAAGACCACTATCCGAATAGCAAACAGTTTGGATCCTGATGAGACGCCACGTTCTGTGGCGTCTCATCTGGGTCCAAACTGTTTGCAAAGGCCTTCAAAATCCGGTTCCAGCGCTCAAAGGGTTAATATGTACTGTGTAGATGCAGTTGAACGTTTCCTCTCATATATCTTCAATGTTGTTATTTTTCAGTCTTTATGGGCGGTAAGCAGGATAGTCATTTTTGTGTTATATAGTTAAAATATAACGATCGTTCTTACACCTATTTTGTTTGTCAATTTTCTGTAGATGCATAGCTAACTCGACTGTGAAATATCATCAATACATTCACCATATGTCTGTGTATAAGGAAAACGTTTAAATCTATCCTGTTAGTATCAATAGATTCTGATTCTTACGACACTACAATTTATTGGTGTATTAATTGGCATTTTGGCGTGCATGTTTATATTTTGTGTCTACATAGTTACATATGATTGAGATCGTTTTGGACGCGCGTTTGATTGATTCTGGGGTAAGTGTGAGGCTCGGCAATCATTCAAACGGATTAAAATCCGAACCGCTCTGCATTAAGACGATGATCACAGTTTAAATCAGTGTATATTTATAGTTGTTGTTCTTTTATAAAAGTAGCAGATGGAAACAATAATTTCTCTCCTGATCAAGTTTGTGGAGTTTTGTTGTTTGCTATATTGATTATAAAATGTAAATGGAAAACCCAGAAACTTTGTATTTTGACAACATGTGTGGGAACTCACGAACCAAAATCGTAATGGCTTCTTCACCTCTCAGACTGAATTATAATTCTGGAACACAACTGAAGAATTTTTATATCCGACTTACAGCAAATTAGTTTTGGACATAACAATTTACTTTGAGTGCCCCATAAAAATACACCTTTTTGATGTATCATATAATTGATTGAACAATGTTACAAGTTTTATGGAACTTATAATCTCTTACACAACTTAAAATGAAAGATAATATTATTGTCTCAAATTGAGCAGTTCAAACAACTGTTCTCTCAGTTATACAAATCTAATTTGAAATGCTATGCTTATCAATAAATAATACCGCTACAAAACCAAAATGGGACTTTCCTAAGCAATAGTCACGTAAAACGTAATATTTTGTCTGGCAATGTCTTTAAGCAGGTTTCGTTCGACTTGAATCGCCTGATCAATGTACAACTTCTTAAATATAGTGAAAATCCTCTTTTAGAGTCAGATTAATCAGGGTTTACAAAACAAAAAGCAATTGCAATAAACACTCAGTTTTCCTTCAGTGGACGTACACTGCCGTATTTGATATGCAAATAATTACAACGATGTAAAATGGTTCGTTGGACACAATGAACATGTGCTTGAAGATATACGAGTATAATTCGCGTGCGTTGATTCCGAGGAAAATCTCGTTTTAGTATCCTAAACGATAAAATTATTCAAGAAACGTTCGAAATGAAATCATTTTCTTCAAAAACGGACTTCTCATTTCTGTTTCTGCATTGGTAGGTTTTGAAAGTCTTATCATTTGGATCATCATCCGTATCAAACGACACCGTCAAGTCCTTAGACAACGATGCCAAGGGACACTAAATTGGACAATGATCAACTTGAATTCCTTACTCTAGCAAAGACAAGGTATATGTTAGAAGTTGTGTGTACACAAAAAATCGAAGACACTCTTAGCCTGGAAGTCGACTGTGATAGAGAGCTCGTCGTTATGGGAGATGAAGTGTTTAAGACTGGCCGCTAGATCTTCAACAAAATAATATGATGCACACATGTTTCTGCAACCGTCGTTGTGGCACTTTCTAACAATTGTTCTAGCAGTGATTACTATATGAGTTTAATTTTGCAGTCCGCGCGAGAAAGACAACCTAATGCATAGGATGAAGTTGAGATGTCATTGGCCTTTTCCCTTATCAAAGACTTGTGTAACACTTGCTTGTGTAGCGGTAAGATGACCGCGGGGAATACGAATTAAGGACAACGTGTGTAGATCCATACTGGAACTCGAGTAGATTAAATTTTTCCCCGTTCAATTTAAATTGACCTTTCCAAAGCGTTGATGCCAGTTGTATTAATTCTTTGTTTGTGTTAGCTATTTTTGTCTTGTGTATGAATGTTTGGCATATGATCACTTATATCAAATACTGGACATGGTAGTGGTGAGAATAATGTTCTTCTGCAGATGCAACTGGAGTTTATTTTTTTACTTACTACCTGGACATAGGATTTTATAATTAATTTTAAATAAAAATCAAAGCTGTTTGTATACATGAGATATTTATCAGTCGTGACTTACAAGTTGCTTTCAAAAATGATATAGAATTAATGAACACTGTATTGTTTTTATGTTGGCTGCGAACACCGCTGTGCTTATACGAAAAACAAAAACAACCACTGGGACACTATTTTTATAATTTGTATATATGATAGATGCCGTTTAAATAATAGTTACTGTTGTAATAATAAGTAAGCCTTTCTGTGGACGTTTGATAAACGTACACACACTGATTCAGTAAAAATAACGCGTTTTGATTTTTGTTAATGGAACGTATGTGAAGCTGAATGTTTGGTCAGTTCTTTGAAAAGTGGAATAATAGTTTTACCTTTTGTTCAAGGTCATTGAAATCCAATTAATTCTCTGATTGTTGTTTCATCGTTTAATTATTCTGTCCGTCTTTACAGTCCTAACAGTCACCTTTTTTCTATTTGCCTATACAATCTCTGAAAATAATGATTTAAATGGTTACAAGTTAATAGCTCATATGAATGTCCAGCATGCCTTAAACAAACGACATGATTGTTTGGGTTTTGCTCTAAAAACATATGGACAATGTATGGTCGTTATTGAATTTTTTTTTCAATGAATCATATTCGACTGTCTAGTATCTTTATTATACTTAGGTATAATAAAACGGCTAGGTTAATTAATATCTCCAAAATTTCCTTTCTTAGCACTACTCTTATGAAACATATTTGTTCCATTATTCATTAGATTATTGCTAAGGTTATTTCGAATGTTCTTATTGGTTTTCTTTTATCCTTTTTCTAGTTTTTAATTTTATTCGAAAAATGTAATAATTCGAAAGAGTTGGCGACGGACCTGATATTCATAAAAACATTGCAAAATGTGTTTTTCAAAAATTGGGCAATCTTCAAGTTTAAAGTCTTGGTAATTATCTTGATTAAGAATATTCAAAGCTCTTCAATTTATTTGCAACTAACGAAACATTGCTGAAACTGGAGAAACTCCTTCTACTAAATGCAAGGTATTGGTAACCAAGCAAATTTCTTTTTGACGACAATTTCAGCATACTGTTATCAAACACAAATCTTAAATCATTTTATATATCTGGCATATTCATAGAACGTTATGATGCCCAAGATTGAAAACGTATTTAAAAGACCTGAAGAAGTATTGCCAAACATCGCGGTTATTCTTATATCGAGCAAAATGACTGATAAATTGATATTAGTATTGGGAATGCTATGTATCCATCTCTGTATACGTAATACAACGACAACGTGTGTACAGGAGTGAGTTAGAATAAGCGGAAAATAGTCAAGGTTCTATATTGTTTTCCGAGTTTTGTTTTACCATGAGACTTTATTTCACCGGTTACAATACTTAATCCTTCGAAGTCAGGATTCGTGTCGATGGTTTCTGTTATTGCATCTGATTGGCCTGGCCGCAACGTTATGGCATTTTTGAACACCCATGCATTAACAGACCTTCAGCACTTGAAATCAGTTTATTTTGCATACAATTATTTAGGTTAAGTTTTGAATACGAATGAGACATGTTAAAAGAGATGTTTAATCGAAATTTCGAAAAAAAAACAGTGCTTTGCGCAAATATAATATGAACACTACCATACAAGGCATATACAATATTTTCTCCAAAAATCTCGTCTAAAGCGGTTAGACATCTTAAACAATCTGCTGAAGAAAATTTCTTTCAGTGGCTTAAACTATTTATGCCTAGTGGACTCTCCCATCCTTCTAAATTGGATAAATTTATTTCCAAAATAAGGGATGTCTGGTATATGTTTTTCTATTTTCAGAATATTTCTCACAAAAATTCCTTTAAGCAAGCAGCGTAGACCCAGATGAGACGCCGCATCATGCGGCGTCTCATCTGGGTCTACGCTGTTTGCCAAGGCCTTTTTTCTAGACGCTAGGCATAAATGGGTTAACAATGATTGAGAAACTTCATATTGACGCAAATCAGTTAGATATTTGTGAAAAAGCAATGTTGGAAATATTGTCACTACCAAATACTGTACAATTCCGCATGGGAGGATAATAATTGAGGTACTCGAGTGTCTACATTATAAAACCATCAAGTGGCTTCACGATAATAAATAATACTTTTTCGCGTTTCGATAGTGTGTGCAATTCAAATCTGAAAGCCGCTTAATCATCGCATTAGTCAATACCTTGTGGAAAAATACCAACAATTCGTCCTGGCAAAATACAAGTATTCAAATAACGTTTTGTTCCTCAGTTATTTTTGTTGCGAATATCTGTGTCTTTGTAAATGTTAAACGGATTGTTCTTTGTTCTACCAATATGATGACAGGATATAAATTATGTTCATTACTGGATCAAATTACTATTTAAATGTTAATGGAAACAATTAACAAGTAGACTAATCATCATAAACTGACTCTCGATTGTCTCCATCATGGTGTTTTTTTTATCTTTACATTTACATCCCATGCTGCCCGTATGTCGATTAATAATTGTATATTACGAAAGTAAATGCTTAATTCTGTTATCGTTTAAGAGGTATTGCAAAAAACTTAATTAATAACAGTTTTTTTTAAATTGTTTTGTCCTTATTGTTAATTGGTTTGTTTTAACAATATTGAAATTGTCATGAATGTACATTAACTGATATTATGTTTATAAACACGTTCGCTAGCATTTGATTGAACAAAACTGAGTTATGATGTTGATAGCAATTTTACTCACTACGGATATAATCTGAAAATAATGCTGACGGATTTGTTGTATCTAAAGGCACAGAAAACGTATACATTCATTATAATTTTATTATTGCTAATAGTATATATGAAATATGAAATACAATCAATTAATGAATACAATAATGTTTAAATAATTCATAATACGCAAGTTCATCATCGCCGATCATTGGACCCAATAGATGGTGTTTAACTTTCTAAAAATTAACGTAATACTAATTATTGTATTAGTAAATGAGACATGAAGATCAACATAAAACTGAGCTTGCAACCTAATTGAAAGTATGCATTTTGTTTTCCAACAACTGTCTGGTCTAATCTGACGCCATATCATCGTTGCCACATGTTCTTATCAGACGTTTGTTAATGTTTATATTAATTTGTAAAACGTTCATTATCTGACGCCACAACCCTTAATATAGAGTATTCTCAATCAAAACATGAATTAAAATCTGGTTTCCATTGACGACCGTCACGGCGATATCAGCACTTGTTACAATGTGGTGTCCATGGTTACACGAGTGACAACAGCATTCCCAACACCAACAGGACAGCTGACATGCGCACCGTTTCACTTCCGTCTGAAAACATGCATGTTCTTTGTTTATGCATCTCAAAAGATACGTAAGTGACTGCATCATAAAAGGTTAATATCAAAAGTGTGTTTAATTAAGATTTAAGCAACAAGAATAACTTTACTGCAAAAACGTTGTCGCAACAATTATGATTTTAATAGAGTCTGGGGGAAACGATGTTAAGTAATATTCGAGGCGATCAGACGAACTTTAATGTTGGGGATTCTGTCACATCATTTTAAGGAGAGTTAAGACGCATATATGTACACGGGATAATCTAAATATGTCGATTTAATGCAGAACTGCGCTTCCACTCGAAGCTCTATAATGCTCAAAATGTTGCATTTGCACGGCATGATGACTGTTTATGAACGGACTCGAAATTCCGTCACTGAGACTGCATGATAAAATGAGCCGCGTCGTGCGCTAATTAGGCCATGAAACGTTGCTACTGATCAGAATGTGCGTGCGAATGCCGCACATGGCATACAACAAACATACGCGCGACGCTAATCGCATTTTTTCAGTAAAAAGTCTCATTTCAGAACTCGCCAATATTAACCTGACACCGACCTTTATACATGAATATTTTCAAGAACCGTTGTATTGATTGCAATTATTTTCATACTGGACTGCAGTTAGTTAGATAAAACGTATCCCATTAACTTACTGGTATGTTATCCTTTAACTCGTGAAAAACGTGCATGAACAAAACAATTGTGCCTCACTATTGGAAAACGGGGCTTAATGAACAAGCGTGAAGTGTCGTCCTAGATTAGCCTGTGAAGT
Organism: Dreissena rostriformis; assembly: GCA_007657795.1. Classification (NCBI taxonomy): domain Eukaryota; kingdom Metazoa; phylum Mollusca; class Bivalvia; order Myida; family Dreissenidae; genus Dreissena; species Dreissena rostriformis. The sequence goes on from VMBQ01003636.1 coordinate 19,483, forward strand.
CCGTATATGTTAATTAGGGACGACCCTATCTGTTGTTGATGTATTTTCCGTTTAAAGTAATTCTCTTCTTAGCGAAAATCCAGTTTAGGCTCAAAGTATCATCCCTAATTAGCCTTTGCGGACTGCCCAGAATTATCGGGGACGCCACTTTACACACATGCATTTAGTCCCGTTTTCTTAGAAATCAGCTAATTTCATGAAGAATAACAGTATTCAAGTGAGTAAAATTGTAAATAAGGTCTGTAAGTATCAAAGTAATGTTTTCGAGCTACATGATTTCAACGTGACATATCTCTGTATAACTCACTGATGTCAAGAACGAGCGTAGCGTTCATGGCGTCTTTCCAGCCGTCATAGGCGACGTAACACACGACGAGTTGGCCGTTCATATCTGACGTCAGCGCGAGTGGTAGGTTGCTGACGCTGTTACCGTAGCCTGTAGAGCGCAACAGGGTTGACAACGTATGGCATTTCAAACATTTTGTACTAAAACTTCGATTCATTATAAATACTAGCATTTAAAATGTATGGTAATTTATCCATTACGATACAACATTTGATTGACTATGCTAAAATGACAAAATGTTAATTGAATATGTGCGTTGTTATATTTTTCTTGATTTTTGTGTAGGTTTTTTTAAAGCTTTATCTTCAAGGTCACAGTACACAATAGATTCAGTGAAAGTTTCTTAGATATTCATACCTTACAGAATTAAGTCTCAAGAAGTAAAGTGATTTCTAAACAATTATCTCAAAACAAAGAAACAACCGCCACAGCAAATTAGTTTCCATAACAACAAACGCAAAAACAAATATGCAGATGTCCCGTTTAAAAAATGTTCACATATATTACCTGTAGCGGAAACGGAACCCGTTTGCAGGCTAGCGGCGCTGGTTCTTTCGACGTCGTTGATAACCCATCGGAGGTTGGGCGTCGGGCGGCCGTTGGTGGCGGTGCACGTGAGGTTGACGGTCGTTCCTGCCTTGGCGGCGCCGTTCATGATCAGCGACACGCTCGACGGTAGATCTGTCAATGTGAGTCGTGTTCTGAGAAAACTGGGCATAGTACATGTGCGTAAAGTGTCGTCCCAGATTAGCCTGTGCAGTCCGCACAGGCTAATCAGGGACGACACTTTCCGCCTAAATTGGATTTTTGTTAAGAATAGACTTCATTTAAACGAAAAATGTCATAAAAGCGGAAAGTGTCGTCACTGATTAGCCTGTGCGAACTGCACAGGCTAATCTTGGACGACACTGTACGCACGTGCATTATGCCCAGTTTTCTCAGAACGCGACACAAAATGGCCAATCCTCCAATTAAAGCCATATACCACAAATGCATGGGGAACAAAGGTGCTATGATTCTGGTAAACATCTTACCGATATTTATAGAACAATCTCTATTCACGCAATAGCTCGAAGTAAATCGAGAAAATACGTTAACGTACATTTAGTACACATTTTATTGGTACCAAACGCTTTCGAACATTAACATAATTACATGTGTTTCTTACAAACTAAATTTGTTTGAAGGAAATCATCGTCGTTTCTTTCATACAAACTGATATTAATTTTAGAATGCATTGAAATATGTTCTGTGGACGGGGGCTTTAACCCTTTGATGCTTGTAATTCAATGATTGTGGTGACCAATCGAGCCTCGTTCTGGAAAAAATGTTCTTAATGCATGTGCGTCAAGTGCCGTCCCAGATAAGCCGCACAGGCTAATCAGGGACGACGCTTTCCTCCAACACTGGATTCTCGTTTAGAAGAGACCTCCAATAAACGAAAAAATCAATAACATCGGAAAGTGTCGTCCCTCATTAGCCTGTGTGGACTGGGACGATACTTTACGCGCATGCCTGAAGCCCAGTTATCCCAGAACGAGGCTCATATTATTAATTTATAATTTATGTGTATACAAATTTGTTTGATTAGCAACACTTTAACAAGAGTGACCCTTACTAACGCTCAGCCGGTCGTTGTCGGCTCAGGTACTACATAAAAGTACCCCGGGTTCTCTTTAATCTTCCACAATGTAGCCCCGGGTACGGAAACTACACATAAATGCACTCTGCCATTCTCCGGGGTACAGTTTAGTACAGTTTCCGTACCCCGGGTACTTTGAAGTAAACGGGGTACTTTAAAATAGTACTTTAGCCGACAATGACCAATCGAGCCTTACTAACACCAAAGAATGCCTCTTAAACAACACTAGGCCCTACCGACAACGGTTAACTTGGCATCATAGTCCGAGACGCCGGCTGTGCATCTGTAGACACCCTCGTCGCTGGTTGCGGCGGTGATGATGGTCAGATTGTACAGGGTCTGGACGGCATACTTTGTGGCCGAGCCCAAGATGTTGGAGTCAAACGTTACCGGGTTGAAGGTCGAGCTTCCGTTGGCTCTCTATGTGAAAAGCATACTTATGTTTACGTCATCAATTTATGTCAGCTCGAAATGAAGGCTTATTAAGACTCCATCAAGTCATATGTCTGTGAAGAAACAAGTAATCATTGGCTATGGGAAGATCTTGAGAACGCACTTTGAATGCGTGTCGAGCCATGGACCTACTGGTTGCAAGACGGACCCTATAAGTTATCTACATTTCACAAAATATATTACGCGGGGGAGACTTTTGCAGTAATATGTTAGTGACATATTCCGTCGATTCGTGCAAGACACTTTTACTGATTAAGACTGATTTACATGTACTTTTGAGGCTTCGAGATGTACGATTTTCAAACAAAAGCATTTGATACGTCTAATAATTAGAATACTGTTCCCCTGTTCAGAACAATAATAACGTAAACTAGTAAATAATTCACTTTCGTTTTCTGTTTTGCTTGACACCTGGCACTGCTCTTTATGCATGTATATGAGACGCACTCTATGAAAGCATAATGCATGTGCGAAAAGAGTCGTCCCAGATTAGCCTGTATACTTTCCGCCTTTATGGAATTTTGCGTATAAAGGAAGTTTCTTCTTAACGAAAATCCATTCCATGCCGAAAGTGTCGTCAAAGATTAGCCTGTGCAGTCCGCACAGGCTAATCTGGGACGACACTTTCCGCACATGCATTAAGTATTTTTTCCAGAGCGCGGTTCATATATTTGAATATTTTATTTATATACGTGTATACGTTTCAGTTTCCGTACAGCAAACAGGTTGAATAAAGTAAAGAATGTCCCACTCACATACTGTTTTTGGTCATTATTAACGTAAAACGCGTGTACGCAAAAATCCGCGTATAAATATATGACACGTTTTAAGACATAAATGTATTATAATAGAGTTCCCAAATATTAGTTTAACTTGCTTTGCATGTTTAAAATTTAAGCCTCGCTCCGAAAAAACGGGGCTTAATGAATCTGCGTAAAGTGTCGTCCCAGAATAGCCTTTGCAGTCCGCACAGCTTATCGGGGCAACACTTTCCTCGTTTATTGTATATTTCGTTTATACGAAGTCCCTTCTTAGCAAAAATCAAGCTTAGGCGGAAAGTGTCGTCCGTAATTAGGCTTTGCGGTTTGCACAGGCTTATCCGGGACGACATTTTACGCACATGAATTAAGCAATTTTTTCCTAAACGCGGCTCATATATTTACGGTAAGTACCTTAATATGATATATTACATGTTTCAGTTTCCGTACAGCAAACAAGTTAAAGAAAGTAATTAATACCCCACTCACATACTGTTATGTGGTCATTCTTATCGTAAAACACGTGCACACAAAAATTCTCGTATGAATACATTTAAGAGTTTAATGTATTCTTATAGAGTTGACAAGTATCAGGTTGATGTTGTCGAGCTTAACCTCTGTGCTATGTGTATGTAATGATGATTACGACAAAGATAAGATTTGAAAATAGGCCGCAAGTCATGTTTGTACTAACTTACTTAACAATATTCATGTTAACGTTCTGAACATGTTTACATTTTGTGTAAAGGTAGGCTTATGACTCTTGTTGACTTACGAACTTCCACTGGACGCTCTCGGAGGACGCCTTGTTGGTGACGATGCAGGCGATGGTGGCGTTGCGACCAATCAGGACAGCGGTGTCTGCCGGGGCCTGGGTCACCGTCAGCGCGCTACAGCCTGGGGAGTAGGGACATTGTGGAATTAAATTGGGTCGCGCAGTGAGAAAAGGGGTTTAATGCATGTGCGTAAAGTGTCGTCCCAGATTAGCCTGTGAAGTCCGCATAGGGATATCAGTGACGACAATTTCCGCATTAATGATATTTTTCGTTTAGCTTAAATCCATTTAAGGTGTAATGTGTCGTCCCTGATTAGCCTGTGCGCACTGCAGAGGCTAATCTGAGACCACACTTTACGCACATGCATTAAACCCCATATTCACAGACCGAGGCTCAATTATAAGAACACAATTAAAGTTCGAAATAGGCGTATCCGGGTTTTGCCATTTAAAGAATAAACTCATCTCCAGCCATTGTTTAAGAATAAATATCATTTTTAAACATCGGTATTTAAATAAAGCTTGACATGATGAGGCTCTTTTCAGCGGCTCTACCGATAGCTATAATTGCTCATGGTGCATGTACAACATTCTGCGAAGAAATAACGTAAGAAAAATACAGCAAACGTGTTTTATTATTATTATTTACATAAAGACACATTTAAATGTAAGTTCAAAATTAAAAAAAAAAATCGATATTTAATCATTCGCGTGTAAAATATATATAAAATAAAAATGTAGTTTAAATAATTATTTAATAGTAAAACTTTGATTTGACAACATTTTTGTCTTCAAATAATTGATGCAAACCCAATACTTTCCGCCTAAACTTAATTTTTGCTTCGAAGAGACTTCTTTTAAACAAAAAAATGCATACAAGCGAAAAGTATCGTCCCTGATTATCGTGTGCGGACTCCACAGGCTAATCTGGGATGACACTTTACGCACATGCATTAAGCTCAGTGTTTCCTTAACGAGCGCATATAACGAAAGCTGTTTACTTATTCATATTTCAGTCTTCAAATGAATAAATTATCTAAAAAATACGGAATTTTTACTAGTATAAAAATGAAAATGACTTACCAACAAACATCAGAGATATCAAAGCTATTATCTGAAACATGTTTGCTAACTTATGTCTGCGTCCAACGTTGAGTTCAACTTTCTGGTCCCGAGTTTTTGGGAAGAGTTGGGGGTAACGTTTTTATACCGCATTTATGTTCAATTTGAACCGTGTGCCTATGGAAACCACGAAAATAAGTTACTAATACGCTCTTTCAAATATATGCGTACTTACTTCGATATGTTTACTCACTATTCAATGATAATTTTAGCAAACACTTATAATTTGTTGTCTTCTAACTGTCAACAATTGATTATTTAAATTTTAAATAATTAACTTATTGTTATTCAAATTATTGATATAGTCAATATGATTAAAACGTAATCGAAGCGGTGAAGAACCGGAAAATATTTGTTTTACATATTGTATAAATTAATTGTATTGGTTTGTGTGGGGATAAGCTTATTTACAAACGCCGATGCTGACGCCTATATTAGGGCGCTCAGTAAAGGGATTATCTGGGACTTAATAATAATGTACACAAACCCTTCGAGCGAGAAATAGCATGGCCCATTGTGTTACTTTTCAAAATTGTGTGGATAGCATATTGTGTTATGGGGAACCAGACTTGTTAAAGGGTGTAATGTGGTGCTGAATGTTTTGCCCTTTTATTGTAAAGGCATTTGGTCGCTTACCTTAAATAAATATGCGAATACGTATTTATATTACTAGCACCCACCCACCTTCACATAAAAAAGCATGGTGAAGATGTGTGCTGTTATTATGTACAGAGAACATGTATGAGAGACTACATGTTGAGATATTTTCAAACTGGCTGCTCTCATCAGCAGTTGTCTTAGAGTAAAAACAGATTCAAGATAACGGTTTCCATTTCACTATCAAACCTCATGATTGCGCTTGTTGATCAGCCTTATGTTTCGGAAACACACTGAATACAGGTTACTGGTAAGTCGTGCGCTTTTTTATTTGGAGAAAATCTTTCTAAAGGAGATAATTTGTACATATGAAAGTACCGATTTATTTTTTCCCTAAATGACGCTATGACACAGAAATACATGTTATAGAAACAACAAAAACAAAACCTACAAAACGCATAAAAATAATCAATTGGTCCTTTCTCTAAATATATGCCCCTTTAACATTATATTTATTTCAATTCCCCACAAGTAGTGATGGATTCAGGTTGGTGCAACATTTCGGACAAGAATGGAGTCGTGGACAGTACTTGCGATTGCAGCTTTGTTCTTGCATGGTATCTATTTCGCTTTAAGTTCAATTAATTATACTCTACGAATGTTAAAATATCATATATTTGACTCGAAAGTTTATTTTACTGATATGTGAGGCATCTACATCTTATAATCAATANTAATAATACATCGCATTAGACATATTGAAATTGCGTGATATTGAAAACTTTCCGATTGACCATCAGTCCGAAAAAGTTTCAGCTGTCCCTGTGTAATTGGCAAAAATATTACAGTACTGTTAAAAAGTGTGTACATGTACAGGGAGTTAAATAGTTGAGACTCATATCTGTAATGTTTGTATTTACCTCCCCTAGGTTGCAGCGCCCTGACCGTCGTACTCCGACCAGTCGACACGGCACGTACACTCGGCTCTAACGTCACGTTGGCGTGTGTCGTCACGAATAAGGCAGCGTCCGAGAGCGTCCAGTGGAAACATGCACGTTACGTTCTGTCATTTGCATGCTTTGTTAATTTTGTGTTTTCTTTCTTTGATTTTGTTAATTTGTTTTGTTTTAATTATATATCAAATAACCCGACTTTTGAGTGTTGATAAAACAACCGAGTTCACGTTTTAGGCCTATGTAATTATTTAATAATATTTCCTGATAATATTATTGGTATTAAAATTAAATTTAATATATATAGCTGCTCTGTTTACAAAATTAAAATATGTTTCAAAATGCATGGAGGTGTTATACTATGTAAATATCTTCACATGTTATAATATAACGAATTAACGCGCCATCAACGTTATGGAAACGCCATAATGTTTTTATTCTTCGACAGCAACCGCGTGATAGTGACGCTATCAACGCTCTGACGTTCAACGAGAACGTCCTCTCCAACCCGACCAAGTACGCCATCAAGTGGACGTACAACCTGACCGTGTTCAACCTGCAACCGTCAGACGCCGGTCTTTACCGCTGTACTGCCGGCGGCGTTGACTATGACGCGTTTCTCACCGTTGTCGGTATGTCCTGATTTAGTTTACGTTTGCTTTGTTTGGTTTTATTTATGCCTTTTTTGAAATACTTGTAGCTATTATTCGTGTTAGTTCTTATTATTGAGGGATATTTTTTTCTGAAAACAAATATACTTACTGGTATTGTGTGGCCATACTAGTAAAAAGCTGTTTATAGTTTTTATCTTTCTGCTCATCCTTCACCTCCTCCTCCTCACCCTCATCATCATTATCATCATCAAAAGCAGCAGAACGATACTACTACCACGACCGCTGCTGCAAATATATCAACATATTCGATACGCGATCAATCTCTCAGTCTGTATTACCAATTTGCTATTCGCAACATTGCAATTCTTCCAGATCTGCCGACCAACGTTACCATAGAGATGGTGGGGGAGCCGGTGAACGGAGAGACGCGCAACCTTACGTGCCAGGCGAGTAAGAGTCTGCCGCTACCGGAAGTCAAATGGCTCGTCAACGGCGTCGACATGACGAGCCGCGCTAAGGCGTCCAACATATCCGCTTCTCCGGCAGGTAAATGTTACCTTTTTTTTTAAATAATCAATATTGTTTTAATATACTGGGCCATTCGATTCTTGAAACGTAATACGTCATTTGATGATTGAAAGACGAACACTATTCTACATTACCTACTTTTAAATCAATACATATTTACATCATTTTTTGTTCGTTGCCCACACGGTTCTTAACAGCTAAGCGTGTGCTTTGTGTCTGGTTTGTCAACAGTAGTTCAGTCATATAACGACGGTCAGTTAACCAACTCACACTTGTCCTTCGATAGCTATAGAAATACAAAGTTCACATTCTTTAAACAATAAATTATAACTGCCCCATGTAGGGTGGATATGGACGTAGGACATCACCATATTTGTCCGGACCCGGAATCGAAACCGCGTGACGAGAATAACAGGAAAGGGCAAGTTTTATGTGAAAACCTCTTTTCATCCGCAACACTATCCACATTAACCCATTTATGCCTAGCGTCTAGAAAAAAGGTCTTGGCAAACAGCGTAAGCCCAGATGTCTGGGTCTGCGCTGTTTGCTTAAAGGAATTTCTGTAAGAAATATTCTAAAAATAGAAATAAATATACCAGACATCCCTAATTTTGAAAATAAATTGATCCCATTTTGAAGGATGGGAGAGTCCACTAGGCATAAATGGGCTAAGTGAAAACAGTAGACACTGTTGTGGAGCGGATCATGAATAGACTATAGCTTATAATCTTATGCAATCTGCTTTTCGTTGTTTACTAGCTAAGGATTTCTTTGTTACCCAGGTTATGGCGAGGTGACTAGCACTCTGTCTCTGGTACTTGACGAGTCCCTGAACGGCGGGGGTGCAGAGTGCTTGCTGTCGTATAGGGGCTGGGACAACGCGGTCAAGGCCACGTACACTATACGGACAAGTGAGTGAGGCTTAATTGCTATATGTGTGTCTAATTATAACGAGTCATAAAAAAGCGAATATGGGTTGCTGCAGTTAAGGGGGCTTGTAACATTCGGTCAGGGCCCCGTACGTCAAAAGGAACACGAAGTTTGGAGTTATTTATGTCTTATTATACTGGGTTATCGTAAAGCGGAGAAGGGGCTGATAGTGTGATGTCATGGGGCGTGCGTATGCGCTCAGGACAACGTGCTTGATACAGGTTTGAGAGTTGGAGTCATATTTATCTATTCATAATACATGGCAGATAAATGTAAAGCGGAGAGGCGGAAGGGGAGGGGCTGGGTGAATGGGTGATATCATAGGATAAACGTATGCGATCAGGTCCAAGTATGTCATACGAACACGTGAATGGAGTAAAACAAACTCATAGTGTTATGTTTTGTTTGAGCTTTTCGGTAATGTGTCGTCATTAATAGGATGCGGCCAAGCGAGGAGGCAACGTACATTATGAGGACAGTTTTGTGGTGGTGAATGGATAAGAATAAAATGAGCCTCGTTCTGGGCTGAATGCATGTGCGTTAAGTGTCATCCCAGATTAGACTGAGCAGTCCGCAAAGGCTAATCAGGGACGACACTTTCCACTTTTGTGGAATTTTTCGTTTAAAAGAAGTTTCTTCTAAACGGAAATAAACTTAAGGCGGAAACAGGGCCTAATGAATGTGCGTCAAGTGTCGTCCCAGATAAGCCTGTGCAGCCGGCAGTCAGAAATGAAACTTTCCGCTTTAAAGCTTATGTTTTTTTTCGTTTAAATGAAGTCTTTTCTAAGTGGAAAAAGTGTCGTCCCAGTTGAGCATGTGCGGAAGGCACAGGCTAATCTTTGACGACACTCAACGCATATGCGTTAAGCCCCGTATTCGCAGAGCGAGGAATATATAATTATGCAACAATTTGAAAGAAGCTAATACATGCAGGCCTTCATATTTAATTTCACCCCATACTTGGCAATTAATAACACCTGGCAATACTAACATTACATCACTCAAGATATACCTATACAAGATTTCCGATTCATTCGATGGCACTCATTGTAATTTAAACAAACACGTAATTTAATAAACATGCTATTCTGCCTCACCGATATCGAAGGGGATTTTGTTCATGATTTATGCCTCATCATGACACTTTAAACCTAAATGTAAACGTAAGTGAATCCATTGTATGTGAAACAAGATAGAGACTAAAACTTCGGCGTAATATCGCAAAAACATAAAGTCGTGTTTACTGCTTTTTAAGAATGCATCCCGTTATTTCAGTGTGAACGAATAACAAATACAATGTGTCATAAAATGTAATGCTATCAACTTAAAAAGATGGTGAACCTTTTGTCTATTGTTACGTTAATCTTAAAAAAGCGTACAGACGGAATGTGTAATCGCCTTGCTATATGTTTAAGTCCACGTTTTAGGAACTTCGTTATACTTTTTTTCTTTTGGTATTTTTTTTTTCATTTTATTTGTGTTCCGTTGTATATGGAATGATACCTATTTCTAATAAAACATTTTCCTGTAATCCCATTGCTTTTTGTGGTATAATTTTTTGGGTTTAGAAACATATTTACAGCCAACACCATATACATGTATGTTACTTCATTTTCGCTCAAATAATTTATCATTGAATCATTAAATCATTGATTGATTAGTCAGGGACCTATATTCATTCATTCACGCATTCATTCATTCGTTTATTCATTCACACATTCATTTAATCGTTCATTTATGCGGTTAGTGTTACAATCAGGCGCATTTATTACTATAAACTCACTTTTCTTTCATTTTCAGTTTATCCTGGCGGATACGCGAACTCAGGGACGGGACTATTCAACCCCGGCACTTTCTTGTTTCCGAATTCCGGTCGTAACTTCACTTCCGGTTCGCCTTCAGGTAATATGTATATATGGTCTACGTGCACTATTTATAGTTTGCTCTCATCTTGCGTAAAGCAATAAGAATCGCCTTGATTTGACTGATCGTCAGCACGATACTCGTAAGTGCAATCATCATAACGCAAACTCACGATAAAATTCGACAACAACATGATATTAACGCGACGTCAAGATGACGAAAACGTGATTATACGACAGCGCGAATATTATTTTTTTTATACTGCTATGTAATTTTATATAATGATATTTTAATATAATATTCTCGTGCATACTGGTATTCATGCGCATGCTTAAAACCCATGGAAAACGTGATGAGAAAACTTAAAACGCTATAATAGACAACATGATTATGATAACGCGAAAGTACGACGATGACAACTTCACAACACGATCATAAAACTTCGAGAAGAGCAATGCATTAATTAATGACTTGTATCTAACCAATCACCGCGTTTCCTGTCCACAGGGGGTCCGGTCTCGAACCAGGGTGCGGCTCCCCGTGGGACATTCCTCATCCGGTTCTTGAAGCAGTCGGCCTCCGAGAACATCAACTGGGAGCTGCAGCAGTACCAGCCCTAGAGGCGCCTCACCGGGATCACATGAGTCTCGTTCTGGGAAAATTTGGCATAATTCATGTGCGTAAAGTGTCGTCCCGGATTAGCCTGAGCACAGGCTAATCAGGGACGATATTTTTCGCTTTTATGGAATTTTACGTTTCAATGAAGTCTCTTCTTAACTAAAATTCAGTTTGGGTGGAAAGTGTCGTCCATGATAAGCCTTCGCGGACTGCACAGGCTTGTCTGGGACGACACTTTACGCACATTCATTAAGTCCAATTTTCCAAGAACGCGTCTCATATTCCCCACAATTTGGTTCACTTATATGTGAAGGATTGTGTATCATTCGTCGCGTGTTTAAATTGTATAATGCGATTGACAAGACATATTGTATAAAATTTGAATATTTCACAAATAATGTATCCATAAACGTGTGAATAAGGATTCCGTTTGTACAAATATACTCCATTTACAGAGAATCCGTATTAAAGCATTTTTTATTATTTGGTGGTTGTCTTCGTTTATTGATTTGAAAGTGTTCCAACAGTATAGTTGTGCTATTCAGAAAAGATGTCCCTAATTACACACAATAGAAAATATTGTTTAGCGCTCTCGTAGTTAAATAACTACGCATCACAACTCAAAATAGGTGTCTACCTCAGTAAAGAGCTAAAGGAAGGGGTAAGAACACAATTAAGTTAATTATCACTATATTTGCTTATGACTCACTGAATTATATAAATTATAATGAATTGCGCATATATATACAGTGATTTTAAACAAGTATGCGTGTATGTACAAAGCTATCTTAATATTTCTAGGTGCGCTCTGGGAAAACCGGGCTTAATGCATAAGCATAAGCGTCGTCCCAGATAAGCTTAAACTGGTTTTTCGTTTATAAGAGAGGTCCTTAAAACGAAAAATTTCATGAAAGCGGAAAGCGTCGTCCATTTGCACATGCTAATCCTGGACTACACTTAACGCACATTTGTTGAGCCCCGTTTTCACAGAGCGCGCCTCAAATTGCCAGATGGTCAAACACCAGCGAAGTTGCATTATAATCGACTTGTATTCATATATACGTATGTAACATAGTCCCAAAAGTACACGAAAAAGAATCATCATTTTACAGTTGTTGTGCACGTAATAGCATAAACAAACATGAACATAAACAATACAAATACAAAAATATATTATAATTACAAAACAAAAAAGACACGTTAAGGCATTACAGTAAATGTGCCGTGCTCTGGAAAAACGGGGCTAATGATTGTGCTTAAAGTGTCGTCCCAGATTAGTCTTTTTTATAAAATGTTTCGTTTAACAAAAGTTTTCTCTAAACGAAAATCCAGTTAAGGCGGAAAGTGTTGTCCCATATAAGCCAGGGCGGACTGCACAGGCTAATATTGGACAATATATTACGCATATGCATTTAGCCCGGTTTTCCCAGGGGATGGGGCGGCTCAGGTATTTTGTATTATATACCACATGTGAAATATGTCTTAGTTTCCTCTAAGGTTTCCCTGACATAATTTTATTTTATAAATTTTTGTAGGGGCGTGTTAATTATAACAGATTATGTCACACACACATTAGCGCAAACACGGTGATATGATATACAATAGACGTATCCGCGAAAGCGTTCAATTACGACACACAACACTATATAGATCTGTTCAAACACACATATGGAAACGTGTGTAGTTCTTCTACTGGGTATTGCCGAACCTCGACTCAACCTCGGTATACAAGGGACTGACTGACGTCACGTGTTCCGGTTGGATCTCCTCGTACTGCCCGGCGACTACCACGTCCGGTGCAGAGTGCGAGGACTCCGGTCGGAACCGGAACTGCTTATCGGTTTCTACCGGCGACATGTTGGTGTAGGCGGGCCGGAAATTCTTGGGTCGCACGATGGGCAGTGAAAGGACTGCAATGATAACCAGTATAATGAAGTCGGTTAGCTTAGATGGTATAGAGCTGGGCCTGTATTCACCAAACAAGACTTAAGTCTAAGAATAAGAAATATTTATATTCTTTCGAATAAAACTTAACAAAGCATAAACAACCTCTATTTACATCATTCTTCGCGTGTGAAGAATGTGATGCTGAATACAGGCCATTATCTACAAATCCGAGGATCGTATGTTCGAATCCGGGTCCTGCCACATAACTTATGGAAATGGCAATGACATAAATGTTACGGCCATTCGCTCCATACCTCTGATAAAAGAAGTTCTAGTGTCAGTTACATTTGTACTGACTTAATTAAGTATATCCACTTAGAACTTGCTAACCATCTTATGCAGGAAAAGTGTAACAAGGTTCAATTGACACCGATGTTGAACTGAAATACTGTTGAAAACGGCGAAAAAGCAACAAATTAACAAAATAGTAAACAGTGGGTGTTTTTTTTACTTAAAGATTAAACTAGCATTATTTTGCATTTCTGATTTAACAAATCTATTTAATTTTGTCGATAATCTTTTAATAACGCCTTCAAGCACATATCAAACTTAAAACAATAAATATAATATATAAGGGTTATGTGTTCTCAGCACGCATAATTTATCGTACCACGTTTTTCTGCCTCCTCGCTGTTGTCGATACCGACGTTAGTGTACAATGCGTGAACCTCCGCTGAAAAGCAGAATAAACACTCAACATTACAATCATAAAACTAGCTTTTTTTACCGGTGTTTATTACGCGAAGGAACTTAGCAGAAGTTCTTGAGCGGACATCTTCGAAACATGTTCTTATACCTAGCACACTTCCATACTAGATAAGATAATATAGGTCTTACGCGCAAAAGTGAATGGCAAACATAAAGTTCTTTATTTCATACGAGGCCATCCGGTGGAATTGGTCATAAGAGGGAATTTACTTTCAACTTGAATTGAATAGTTTCATAGCACGTGATTACCATGGTTTATAACTGTACAGTGTATTGTTTTAATATGTCTTGGATTGGTCGGGGGCCTCCGGCATTGAAATAAACTACAATTTACCATTGTCGTAATTCTTGGGTTTGGTTTTCTTCAATGGCTCCACTGCATTGGGTTCGAAATAGCCGCTAACTACCACATCTGTAGACGGACCCGGTAAGGAGGACAGCGAACCTGGCGTTCGTAATGGATACAGCATGAGTATGCAGGTTTTTCAGAATAGCTGTACTAAAGATTTATGTTCTTTTAAATATGCTTCAATGGTTTAAAACCGAGTTTTAACATAATAAAAGGTGTTTTACACAACGTCAAGAAATACGAATTCATCCATTTTTAGTGTTCCCACAATATTTCCCACCTAACTTGTAACGTACTTCAACAATATTTAGCAGTTTATAATGCTTTGTAATATTCAGTAACTGTACATAATGTCAAAGAGTATAACTTTGCAATAAGAAGCATGAGTACACAATTTTTAAATACCTGTCAATATTCCACTGAATATGATATATAATCACTCAATAGTTCAATGTTTTTCCTCATTTTGTAATTTATTTAACCTGTCAGTCAGAGCACCGTTATAACACCTACACAATTTCTTACTGGCTGCTACAACGAGTCTTAGTAGTAGAGCCTTGCTTTGGGAAAACGGGGCTTAATTCATGCGCGTAAAGTGGCTTCCTTTATTAGCCTGTCCCGTCCGCACAGGCTAATTTGGACGACAATCTCCACCTAAACTGGATTTTCGCTAAGAAGAGACTTCCTATTAATAAAAAATATCGTTAAAGTGGAAAGTTTTGCCCCTAATAAGCCTGTGTGGACTGAACAGGCTAATCTGGGACGATACTTAACGCACATGCATAGAACCCCGTTTTCCCAGAGCGAGGCCCAGTACTATAAACAACCAACACTGAACGTCGATCGAACGTCTGTTAATTCAGTACCGTTGTTAGATTCGTTCAGATTACCATGCGAGGTGTTAGGGTGGATGTAGTCGGGTTCGTTTGTGTCCCCTGTCGTCTGCTCGGCACCAGAAGGATGTGACGTCGCCAGCTGACTATTGTCTGCTTCATGACGCAATGCTATGAAATCACGTGACGCAAGGCTAATTAAATCACGTAACGCACGGCTTATGGAATCACGTGACGCAAGACTTATGATATCACGAAACGCAAGGCTTATGCAAGCACGTAACGCACGGCTTATGAAATCTCCTAACGCAAGGCTTATGGCTTTGCATGATGCCAGGTTATCAAGTAATTCGATGTATGCATTACATTTGTATTTGACATATGATTTATTGGCACCTGAAAAAATGCATTCGAGATCGAATAGGGTAATGTATATGTGTTCATGTGAAAGAAGATTTCTAGGGTCACCAGACACAATGTATCGGAGATAACGCGACACCAGACATTTAAGATCGTGTTACACAAGCCACGAAAGTTGTCAAATGAAACGTTTTCATATATCGTTTGTATATAACAAAATCAACTGAGCTCATGAAAAGTTTTATGTAATATATACAAAACGATGAACATTTAAATGTAAATACTCATCAAATTTTGTTCGATGGACAGCATTACAAAAATAAACGTATTTGAACGCGACTGAACATGTTCTTTTTTCTTTATGAGGCAGACTTTACCTTCATAGTCGGAGTTGTAGATTTGTTCCTTTTTGCCCGTCTCCGTAGAAACGCGATGGAACCCGTCCACCGTAGCTCTGACGTCACCGCCTTTACTGTACTTCTTCAAGGACGTGATTGACGGTGGTGGTTTCATAAGGGATCCCTTCTCCGTCAATTGTCTGTTTCTACCAATAAATTGTTGTGCTTGAAAGTGGTAAGTTTTATAGATTGAAATTAATATGTCTACTTTTATGGTAATTACAACCATATGAATAAATTCATATAAACACCGTAGATTGGATGTTATATTTATTCATCGTGTATTCGAACCGTTCATAACGTTGGCCTCGAAAGGAATTTAATGAGGATATTAACATAAGGTGGACAGATAGAAATGAAACCAGTTCGTGGAAAATTAGATACATGTAATAACTTTTGCTATTAATGTCTGTGCAATTTTGCTTTTTATTCCAGGATAAGCACTGGCAATTTTTTACAACGAGTTATAACTGCAGTGGACTTCTAACATACTTATGTCATATATGTAACAGGAAGTTATAAAAACGATGACAGCGTGGAAAGACTTTTAACGCGAAAGGAAACCACTCAAAAGAATGCGAATTAGTGACATCATTATGCAAGTCAAAAGTCGGAATGCACTTTGTTATATCTTCTAAACATTCGACCTTAAATCTAATTAACAAAATATTACTTCCTAACATAGGACGGACGTTCATGTGCACACTTAAAATGGCCGTTACGGATACTCAGTGCCAACAGCGCGTTTGTTATATGAAGTCCCCACACTGATCCGACATTTTTCTAACCTTTCAAACGCGCGGTTGCACTTTACTGAAAAAATACTTATTTGTGAAAAAAAATCATGATACCTATAGAAAACGCTCACGAATGAGCGGGCTCTCCACTTCATCCCATTAAAAATGATGAAATATTTAAAAAGACATCCTTAAAAATGTTATCTGGGTTTATTCTCCCAACACAGATTTTAAAAAGTCACGTGGTATAGGCACCGTGTCGATTGTACTTAACTATTTGTGAACGGGGCATTTACACGTACCACTTTGGCTTCTTTTTCAACTAAACCCTAATTGACCTTTTTAACCCTGCGTTTTGATCAGTTGAGCCTCGCTCTGGGAATGCGGGGTTAAATGCATGTGCGTCAAGTGTTGACCCAGAGTAGCCTGGGCAACCCGCACAGGCTAATCAGGGATGACACTTTCCGCCTTAACTATATTTTCGCTGAAACAAGAGACTTTCTTTAAACGGAAAAAACTACATATAAGCGGGGTGTGTCGTCACTGATTAGCCTGAGCGGACTGCACAGGCTAATTTGAGACGACCCCATTCTCATATGCATTTAACACCGTTCACCCAGAGCGCGGCTAGATTGTAACAAGAGCCATACCTCCGATTAAAGACCACGACAACTGCTATAAACACCAGCAGTAACAGCACTGCGATCCCGACGGAAATGCCCACAGCGACCCCTAGCGTGTGCAAGTCTATGTCACCATTGATGTCTGGAAACAAGCATATTCGAGTACAACCCTATAGAACTTAATACTTGCAAGTAACCACCAGTACTTGGACTTTGCAAGCAATTTTTAAAGTGCAAGAAGTAGATGTATTTATAAACCTGCAAAGTTCTGCAATACATGTATATAATGTGTTAATTATGCTGAAACCATCCACATGACATTTCTTTATACTTTTGAATACTACATCAACAATGTTAAATCATGACACATGTTTCCAATCGCCTTCCTTCAAATTCTCGGACAATTAACCTTGGGTAAACAGAGAGATGGGGCGATCATTTTCGTCGATTGATTTTAATAGATTCGGAAATAGGGACACTATGGCTACTATGGTTACCTGTTTCCGCCGACAGACAAGCCTCGCACTCGCCCGTTTCCGCGTTACAACACCGGCACGTGGCCGGGCACTGATACTGACATGTGATTCCCCAGGAGCCACGTTGGCAGCTAAGACACGCGCCCGTCGATCGCTGGCAGCCGCTACACCCCTTCCCCTGACAAACCTTCTCGCAAGCCACGCCCCATTTGCCCGTCATGCACATTTCGCATTCACCGGAAAGTCGGCCGCAGATATGGCAATTTCCTGTCCGACACGTCTTATTGCAAGAGCTCCCCCAAAACCCGTCAGCGCATGAGCTACAGACTCCACTGTCTTTGTCGCAACCGTTTTTGCACGTACCGGGACACTTTTTGTCACAGTAGTGTCCGAATGACGTTGGAAAACATTCCTCGCATTTGCCTGTGGTCTTTGAACAGTGTGCACAGTTATCTAAGCATTTGAATTCGCAGTTATCTCCCCAATACGTGTCCAGGCACTGCTCGCACTGACCAGTGACCTTACTGCACCGAAAATCAACGCAGTTGTCCACTTTGCAAATGTCCGTGCACGAATGTCCATAGAAACCTTGCAAGCAGGTCGTGCACTGCCCTGTCGTCTGGTTGCAATAAGGACAACTATCAGGACACACCTTTAAGCAGTCGCTTCCCCAGTTTCCCTGGTAACAACTCTGGCAACTTCCAGTCTCGATAGAGCAGACGTTATCTTTGCACTGCGCAGATGCACACGGCTGGTTGCAGGTGACGTTCCAGTAACCCACTGCGCATGTCAGACACCGAACATGCGTGTCCTTCTCGCAGACATGTTGCGGGCACCTGTCGTTGGTTGCTAGGCACTCTTGGCTGCAGTTGATTCCTCCTAAGTTAGGCTTGCAGGACACGCAACTTCCATTATTCCTAGAAACGCCCGTGCAATTTCGGCGCATTAATAATTTTCCTAGTATAAAATCTACTATACACATGAATCAGAATATTAAGTTAATGGGAATCCCTAACATTATAATAATTTTCTCCACCAGAATTGAAAATGTGTCATGTACATTTTCGTTATTTATAAATATCTTTTCTGTTGATACAGTTTTAATTGGAAAATTAGACTTTGGTTTAAAAAATCACAACAATACCTCTCGTTTATTCAAAAACGATTGATTTCTTTTAAAATAAACCAACCATATATCGATACCTGTGACACGTGACGCATCCCGGGGGACATTTGTTCTGACACGTGACACCCCAGAAGGCCGCGCTGCACGAGACGCACGTGCCGCTGTGAAAGTCACAGTCCGCCTCACAATTGTTACACGAGAGCTCGCACATGCTACCATAATATCCTGGAAAAAAAAGTGAAGCTAAAAGTGTCCGTGTTCTTCACTCTAGATCACTAGACGATTTGAGGAGGATTCCGAAGATAGCCGATGAATCACGATTGGGTGTACTTGTGTATCGATATTTCTACTAAGTTAACGCTTAACTTTATAAAATGTGCAAATGCGTTAAATAAGAGTTGATATTTTGTCGTTTGAATTATGCCTTATAGCAATATAAAGTGGTAAAAATGGCAGATTTTTATTTCGTACCTGCGGAAACATCGATAAACTAGTACCGGGTATGCAAGGTTCGTTAGGAATGAGTTCGCCTCTTAACGGCAGCTGCACCAATCATTAAGCGTCAACATAACCATTGCAAACATTACCTAAAAATCGAACTACTGAGACATGTTCATCACACTAATACCCAGGTTAGTGCAATCATACTTAAGAATATATATAAATACATGGGCGTGCTTGGATGTATTTCGAGTATACGCATCCGGGATAGAGGGGATTGGGTCATTCCGTCAAAACAGTTTTGATTTTGAATAATTAATGATAGCCATACAAAACACGCAAACGGCGACGGTGTTTATCGCGTTTTTTAATTATGCAACTTTATAAATCAACACTACGTGCGTAAGTACGTAAGCCCAGGCACGCCCCTGGTATAGAAGAACTATCAGAACAGTAACTTCATTAGAAACGTAGGTGTCCAAATGATCTGTAACCTCGCATTTACCTGGTTTACATTTCTCACACAGCTCCGTCCACCTCTGACATCCCGTGGCGCACTGTCGTGGACAGATTTGATCACACTGTGCTCCAGAAGAGCCCACCATACATCCCTGACACGAACCCGTGTACCTGTGACACGTGCTGCACGTGGCCGGGGTGCATGTCAAGTTGCAGCTGCTCCCCCAGAATCCATCTGCACAGGAAGTACACACCCCTGTGAGCGCGTCACATCCGGTCTGGCAATTGGACCAGCATCGGTTCTGGCACGTTGAGCCCCAAAATCCCTCGGCGCAAGTTAAACACGCACCGGTTGTCTGGTCACAAGAAGCCGTACAATTCATTGAACAATTCTTATCGCAATGGTCTCCATATTTGCCAATCGCGCAAGTTCTGCAATTTCCGGTGACTGAATCGCACGCATCGTTGCAATGTTCACTGCATGGCGAGCATTTGTTGCCCCAGAAGCCGACCTTGCAAGTCGGACATTTCCCGGCCTCGTCACATCTGTCAGACGTACAGTTGGTCGTATCGCAGACGTCACCGCACTGTAATCCGTATCTTCCCGCAGGACACAGTTTACACGCACCGGATGTGCTATCACATGATTCACACCAATCATCGCACGCTGAGGAACAGTTTGTTCCGTAAAACCCCGGATCGCACACCTCGCACTCTCCGGTATCATTGTTACATCGCGCGCAGTTTGCATCCAAACACTCTAATTGGCACGTTACCCCATAGAATGTTGATTTACATTTTGAACATTGATCTAGATTGGTACATTCGGTGCAGTTGGCAGGGCATTCCTGGCAATCTTGTCCGAAATATCCGGGCTGGCACTTGGCGCAGTAATATGTGCCATTGTCAACGTTGCAGCTCTGTTGTCTGCAGTTTGAAATAAGGGGTCCAACACATGCATCGGAACAGAATCTCCCCCAGTAGCCATCTTCGCAAGTAGAACATTGTCCGTAATATTGTTCGCATCCGGAATCGGTGCAATGAATGGGGCACGTGACGTTACAGGAAGTACCCCACCAGCCGTTTGCGCACGAGTAACACGTGTTTGTGGAGTTTGAACACTGGTCGTTGTAACAGTGGCCTGAACATTCACAGGTTACTTGGGCAATTAAACCTATGGATACAATAGAAGATAACATTACACCCCGTATTGTATGAAATGCATGTCAGATGAACAATAATGTTAAGTTCAAAGTGTCAAATTGCAGAAGAAAAAAGATGACAATCAAAAGGAAAAAATAATAATTCCTAAATGTAAATTTCAACAATTTATCAACAGATGCAAACTTACCGAACAAGAGGCCGGTCATGAACGCGTGCATGGTAATACTAGCTGTCATCTTGGCAACTGAAACGGTCATATTTTACTGTTTATCTAAACTCATGTACATCTTAGCCTCGTTCTGGGAAGACGGGGCTTAATGCGTGTGCGGAAAGTGTTGTTCAAGACGTTCGCAGTTCGCTCAGGCTAATCAGGGTCGACACTTTCCGCTGTTATGGTATTTTTTGTTAAAAGGGAGTCTCTTTTTAGAGAAATTTCAGTTTAAACCGAAAGTGTCGTCCCTGATTAGCCTGTATATAGTCACAGCTTAGGGAAACAAGCAACTACATTTGCAAAATATGGTACTAGCAAGCCATACACCCAATAACTTAAAAACAAACAGTTGTTATTCTTACATTTGATGATACGTGAACATTGTCTCGATTTGCACAAAAAATAAAAGTCTACCATTTCTTATTTCATATTTTGTAACACTATACTCTCTAGTCTAGTCCTAAGTGATCTGTCCAGGTGTCAGTGACAAGTAAGATACAAGGAAGCAATGTCTACATTTCTAGCCGATATGTGTTCCCTGGCGCAGGCTGATTATATTACTTACTTAGTTACACAGTGGGCCATGCTGGTTACCGTAGATATCATTTTCGACATTTTCGTTTTCGTCGGCTGTATTAATATGAGCCGCGCTCTGGGAAAACGGCGCTAAATTAATGTGTTTTAATTATTTTCCGTTTCACATTAGCCTGTGTAGTCCGTTCAGGCTGATCGGATACGCCACTTTCCACTTTATGGAATTCTTCGTTTAAAGGAAGTCTCTTCTTACTGAAAATCCAGTTTAGCTGGAAAGTGTTGTCCCTGATTAGCCTGTGCGGACTGCTCCAGTTAATCTGGGACGTCACTTTACGCACATGAATTTAGCCCGGCTTTTCCAGAACGAGGCTTATATCTTTATTGCCGTTAACAGTATGGTCGGTCTCGTGAAAGATATTATAATACTAGAACAACTAGCACCATTCATTGTATACTAATAACAACTATTATTAGACACTAAAACAAAAACAATGAACACGAAATTACCCCATTTATGCCCAGTGGACTCTCCCATCCTTCTTAATTGGATCAATTTATTTCCAAAATTAGGAATGTGTAGTATATTTATTTCTATGTTTAGAATATTTCTTACAGAAATTCTTTTACGCAAACAGCGCAGACCCAGATGAGACGCCGCATCATGCGGCTTATCATCTGGGTCTACGCTGTTTGCCAAGGCCTTTTTTCTAGACGCTAGGGGTTAAATGGGTTAACCATTCAGGCCATCAATAGTTGTTTCCTCTTACCCGAACGACCTAACATTGTTTTGGTAATCAATGGTGATGTTTAATCATTCTTGCTTGTTTCGATCATATTTGCAAAATAAACTTTTATGTATAAAGAAACATATGCTTAAACATGAATTGGACGTTTTCTCTCAATGAATATCCGTGGGAAATTTGCAAAATCGTTTTGTGAACACGGGGCCTGATTAACAATAAAAACGTTATGCAGACATAAATACCCGGGCCTATATTATTTGGCGATATTAGTGAAAACGAACAGCTTGTTTGCGTCACATGAAACTGTAACATTGCGTGTCGCGAGTCATGTCTTGCATTATCCGAATTTCTAGTATTTCTTTTTAATATTATTTGTTTTAATACACGAAGTCGTTTAATCGCATCAGACACTCCTACGAAAATCGAAATAAATAAGAACTAAATATTAATTTAAATCCGGACCAAATGTATGACATAACTAAGCATAAAATCAACAATGATGATATCGTCGATTTACATGACAAATTCGCACACAACCATAGTTGAGCAACTCTTTGGGAAAATCGGGCTGTATGCATATGCGTGAAGAGTCGTCCCAGATTAGCCTGTGCAGTCCGTACAGGCAAATCAAGAACGACACCTTATGCTTTAACGGAATTGTTTTTTAAATGAAGTGTCTTAAAAACAAAAATCCATTCTAGGCGGAAAATGTCGTCCCAGATTAGCCTGTGAAAATCCTCATTCTCACTTCGTTGTCATCATTACCCATTGAACAACCTTAAGGTCCGTGTAATCTTCGAATATTTGATATCAGATACTCTTTAAGAGTAGAAAATAGTATCGACGATTCTAAATATATTTGCGATAAAAAATAAATTTACGCTGAAGCACGTAACAATTAACATGAGATATTACAATATAAATTAATGTTATTTTTGTATTAGATTCTACTTACCGAACATGTACGACACTGTAAGTTGTTGAAATCCCGTGAGATAATAACTTGCCTTGATGAAGTGCGAAGTCATTTATAGTAAAACTCTCTTTGTGCCACTTAATGACCGGCTGAAAACTGTTTACATTCCATACCGACTATTCATACAAGCAATTGAAAACAATGCCCTACCGTTCCCAACTTTTACACTAAAGTAAATCACTTGTGGACATCCAAACGGCGCCTGTAAAAGTGAGGATAGTTATATTTTAAAACGATATTTGCATATTATGTCTCAAACTCCATGAGCCGTGCAAAACAATATGCCACACGAGATGGGGTATTACCCGTAATTGATACGTAATAATGTGCGAATTTGTTTTGAAATGGTCTAATATAAATTAACCACACTTGCAGCAACAGCAATACGGGGTGTGTGGGTCACGGAAAAAGAAAACTGGGTAGATGCAGAGACGGTGAGAGGGGGATTTAGGTTGTAATTTAAGATTTAAACAACATAAATTTGTACTCTTTGTCGCACGAATTAGCGGCTTTATTTAAGTTCATACGTGACTATTAGATAACACGTTCAAGCAATACATTGACCACGAGATGGCGTTCGTAAAAAAGAATTATGTCGCAGTTGCTTTGTGTATAAATTTTCACATCGACGTATAGATGCGCGGTCCACAAAATGTAGTTATCTACTCGAGCAAACGACCTGGAAACAAAAAAAATAGTCACGCATAACACATAACACCTTAAGTTATTTAACATGTATACCAACTTAGAATGGACATCGTTTTGGAAGATCTAATGTACTCAAATGTAGTCTTCTTTTAATGTAAACTTAAAACAAAAAATAGTTTCCGACTGTCAGACGAACACTCAGATGCATGAATACGCGCGGACTAAACAGCCAGCCATGTTACAAAACAAATATGCATTTATACTAGATTTAGCGTCTTGTTATTTGTATGCCCCCTTCTTCGGCATTGTATGTGTGTGTCTGTCCAAAAACTTAACGTTGGTCATAACTTTTGCAATATTGAAGATAGCAACTTGATATTTGGCATGCATTTGTATCTCATGGAGTTGCACATTTTGAGTGGTGAAAGGTCAATGTCATCCTTCAAGGCCAAATGTCAAATATATGGGGGGGGGGGGCATAGTGACAAACACATGACTTGTTTATTATAAAAATGTTATTAATAGTAATAGTAAAACGAATACTACTAATAATTATTAGTAGCATTAATATGCTGGAATACTAGTACGTTATAGTCAAAATGACCGTGTATGAAAAGAATCGGTGATCTTCGATAAACTCTCCCGTCGCAACTGTGTATGGAATTTATTCGCTCGCTAACGCCCAGGGCCGAGTTTCAGTTGAAATGCCCAATTGCGCTAATAGGATCAATCGTAAGTTGTTGTCAATATGGAAAAGTTTATTTTGTTAATTGAAAAGTTCCCAGTCCAAAATTTCGAGTATTTTGTAACTTCAATTGAACATGTAAACATTAACTGTCAATACTCAGAGAACTGCACGAATAGGTTATAAAATGAATGATTAATACAATACAGGGATGAAATAACAAGACAAAAGATTGCACCAGCGAATACCATATTATTCCTCACCGCTTATGAGACCACGAAACCTTGCGTTAATAACATTGTATTCATTATTCCATAATAACGAATGATTAAATATACTGTACATATAACCTATAATAATGCGAATGAGACTATCATTTCACCTAGAGGGGCTTAGCATTGTTATTACCAACGGATTACCAATCGTGATACATCGACTTTCTCCGGAATCTGCTGATCCAGACTGACGGATTAGATGGGTTTTCAGAGTGTGGGAAATCCGGATTTTTACTGAGAATCACTCAATGAAACCTGGTTCGTTTTCGCAACAATTGTCCACAAATAAGCTATTATATAGTTCATTTATGGGAGGCGCATGGTTGTAGATCAATTTCCGGAACCAAATCATCCGAAATGTTGGTATTTGATTGTCTTCAATAATTGACATATGTTGGCTCGTCTGTGTGCGATCAACAAGAGCAGCGTGTTCTACTATGTATATGGAATACAACACCTTATATGCTGATAGATATGACGATACTTAAAACGTTTTCCTTCAACAACAACTCATACATCGACTTTGTGAACGTAAATACCAGCACATTAGAAAGGTATGTGAAGATTGATAGCGTCACGTTACCGTTAATGACGTCATCAACAGAGACGTCAACGCCGAAGTCAGCCAAATATGACGGTACTGGGGCTATGTATTTTATTGTGACCACCGTCATCGTGTTCTCGAGTTTTGGACTGCTTTGTACAGTTTTCAGTAAGTTCAGAAGAACTGACCGCGATACACCGAGCAACGATGGTGAGGAGGTGGACCGGTATTTGAAGAAGGAACGTCGACTAAAACTAGAAGGACACAAGTGTAAATTACTAAATGAAATGAAGAAATACACGAATGCTATAAGACAGTACGAGGAAAAGATGAGAATTAAAGAGATCGAGAAAGAGTTAGAAGAGGAACATATGATATTAGACGAGCACATCGCGAAAAAATTGGGTAAGACTTCAAAACGCAGGAGACAGACATTGTACCTTCCAAAGAAAAAGCCCAAATCTATGTCGGGATGTCAACTCAGTATGACGGACAGCACGCTCGGCAGAATGGGCTTCTCCTTCCTGATTATGACCGGAAGTGACATACAACTGTCCACCGTTCAAGAGGCTGCAGACGACGGAACAGCGGAAGAGGAAACAGCGTTTTTGAAACCACCAACTTTGTTTAAAATTGTAAGAACAACTAGAGCTGATGATAGACTGGAGACAATCATAGATAACAAAGCCACAAAGGCAGAGAAAGGTACACTTGTCGATACTAAGGAACCATCTGAAGCAACCGAGGAACGCTTAAGGGATGAAAGCCAACATCTAGAAATTCAATCAGTTCCGGTTTTTGTATAGTCTGACATCGCTAAAAATACAGCCATTCTTCGTTATGATATTGTTGACAATACACCGACTAGAAATGTTATTGGACATGGGTATGTAGCCGTGGTGAACGAAATCAGCAGTGCTGTGAAGTATATGGATCATGATCCATAGCATAACGTGTCATCGTTTTGATTCATTCCCTTGAATATATATCAGCCGCAATCTGGGAAAAAAGGGCTTAATGCAAAGTGTAAAGTGTCGTCCCAGATTTACATGTGCAGTCCGAACAGGCAAATCAGTCTGAAGTCTCTTTTTGCGAAAATCCAGTTTATGTGGAAAAAAATTCCTTGATTAGCCAGTGCGGACTGCATAGTCTAATCTGGGACAACACTTTATGCACATATATTAATCCTCGTTTTCCCAGAACGCGGATCAAAGGATAATTTAAGTCAGCTTTAGCCTAAATATGTTTACGGTTTGTTAAACAATACGACTAGTCAACCATTGCAACATTTAACATATCAATAGTTTGGTATTATAGCTCTATGTTTATGTTTGGAGTTCATGTGTACATAGTTAATCTGATAGATGTGTATTCTAAATTGTTCGTTTTGATATTGTAAAGATTATATTAATATTTATATTGACTTACGCATATCTTATTGAAATATTTGTATTGTGAAAATAAATATATTTATGGTAAAAGCAATGCGTGTTATAAAAGCATATGTATTTTGAACTATTTTCTATCTTTCTACATAAGTTTATTAAACTAAAAATATATAATTATATATTATGCATTCAATAATTGCACGATATTTCACTAGGATGGCGACGAGTTATTGCATTGGATGGCGGTATATGGTTTTCAAAATATGCTTTGCTTTAAGACCCGCATTTTGCGAAATGGCGCTTATGCCAGCTCAGGAGCAACCGTCTCCGCTTATGAGACCACGAAACCTTGCGTGACTTTATATCGGAGAGCGAAGCTCCTGACCACATTGCACGATTGTATATGACATAAGCCTCATTTTCGCATGACGCGGCTCTTGTGTAAGCTTTATGTTATATTTTATCACTAAATAGTTTCCCACCGTTTATAAGAAAACTCAAATGCATGAATATGCGCGAAAATAAAAATGCTAGATGTTTAAGGGTAAGTGAATTCTAATAAAACACGTATTTTTATTTGATCTATTATTAAATCTATTATTAAATTCGAGTAGACGGTAATCGACATACCTTCTCAGACGGTATTGTTGTAGCATATACATGATAAAACGCTAAATATATATGTTCTATCTTTAAGACGTCGTTTCTATTTAACAGTCAAATAACAAAAAGTTCTTGTTATATCTTGTCTTATCCATATGATTAAAGAAAAGTCATACATATATTATCAACGGTTGACCAGTGCATGAGCCATTGACTTCCGTTTTTCTTTAATGTTCACCAAACATGCATGCGTTAGATCAACATAGCTGTACTTGGCATATGACTATATTCGCTTGCAATATGCGGAGTTAGGAAATAAAGAATAGTCATTGAATATACTAATCTTTTATTGCGATTGAATTTGGAAACAAACAACAACACTTACACGCCGGTCATATGGATGCTTTGGTAACGGATGGCACTTCGATAACAGAGAACAAAGAAATTATGTCTTCACAATACAAAAGGATGTACAATTATCAACTCCACCATGTCCCGTGTCTCAAACACTAATTGTTAGGATATAAATTTGAGAACAAACTGAGTAACTTACCTCCTGGGCGTGGCTTTTGTTTTTTCCCTGTTATAGAAGTGATCTCCGTTATCGAAGTATCCATATGACCAGCGTGACTTACATCTCGGTACAACCGTCCCCGACCCCTTGTATCAACCAACGTTAGTTTCATTAAAATAATAACGGGCGATATGGGATGTGATCATGTAATTATTTTAAATGGGTCAACTTTGTTTGCACCAGCAGATTCGTGGGTCTTTTATAAACTTAGCTCATTCCGTTTTATTCTATGAAGATGTATATAAGCCGCGCTCTGAGAAAACGGGCCTTAATGGATGTGCGTTAAGTATCGTCCCAGGTTAGACTGTGCATTCCAATTTGTGCCTACAGTTGCTTTTCGCTAAGAAGAGACTTCCTTTAAACGAAATAAACACACAGTGAAAGCGGAAAGTGTCGTCCCTGATAAGCTCATGCGGAATGCTCATGTACATGCAATACAATGGACATGCATTGAGTCCAGTTTTCACAGAGCGTTGCTTAAATCTATCACGTTACGGCATTTGATTACTAACTTCAAAAATGCAAAATATGTGTGGACAAGTTCCTTTAACACCCGCTTATCTTCTATCAATTGCTGATGTTACACTTGACAATACATATACCACGACATTAAGCATTCACATTTGATTGAAGCCGGTGTCACCGTCTTAAAACGATCAATGCCTTCAACATTGAAAACTAGTTAATATGGTAAACGATTCAGCGTTTTATATGCCATTATTAAATATCACAAACGCAATGATCTATGAAACGTTGATCAAAACGATATTGAGCGATAAAAATTGGGGGAAATGTGTACAAAGTATAAAGTGACAATCAGTAGTTGAATTGAAAAGAAATCATTCAGCTAAAGCCAGATCAGGTTTCGCAACAATGATCAATAAAAGAACAATGCAGAAAACCTTTATGGGAGGTTTCTTTTACATTTTGATATTGTAGACTTATATCCGAAAGCAAATCATACACAATAATTATGTGTCATTGCCTATAATTATTTACCTATGTCGGATCAACCAATTAACTAGTTTTAGAGATACTGTCACGCTAAAGGCGATCCTGTATTTTTATGACGGGAATTAAAGTAAATTTTGTGTAGTTTTTAAAAACACAGTTTATATAAAGAAACAATACACGTGTATGAGTAATTGACTTATAGAACGTACGTTCAAATATTGTTATCGGATCTTTATATTTTGTGCAAGTTAACAATCAGTGTGGCCTAATACGCATATGGAATACATCACTCTTTAAGCCGATGGCTATGCCGATACTCAAAACGTTTTGGTTCAACAACATCTCATACATCGACTTATTAAATGTGAATGCAAGTACATTAGAAAGGTATGCGAAGATTGATAGCGTCACTTTACGTTCAATGACGTCATCAACAGAGACGTCATCATCAAAGTCAGAAAAATATGACGGCACTGGGGCTATGCACTTCATTGTAGCCACCGTCTTCGTGTACTCGATATTTGGGGTGTTTTGTCTTATTTTCAATAGGATCAGGCGTACGAAGAATCGTGATAAGACGGACCGGGATGACGAAGAGGTGGGGAGGTACATGAAGATTGAAAGTGTTCTGAAACATGAAGGATATAAGTCATACCTGCTCAACGACATGAAAAAATACTCGGAGGATATAAGGCGGTACGAGGAAAAGATGCGAATCTTAGAGATCGAGAGAGAATTAGAAGAGGAGAAGAGAACTGCAGAGATGATATTTGACGAGCCAATTGCGGAAAAAAATGGAAAGAAGTCCAAACGCAGACGACATTCTTTCTTCACGCCAAAAAAGCAGCCATCTGCACGTCTAGGACCTAGATTGAGTCTGACGGACAACACGCTCGGCCGAATGGGCTTCTCCTTCCTGTTTATGAGCAACCAGCCGACCGGAAGTGACAGGAACCTGTCCGTCGTTCAAGAGACGTCAGACGATGAAATTGTGGAAGAGGAAACATCGTTTCTTAAACCTCCAACGTTATTAAAACACGTAAGAAAAACTAGCGATGATGCCAGACTGGAGACAATCGTGGTTAGCAAGACGGAAGAAGTGGAGAATGATGTAAGTGATACTTCTCCTAAACAATCTGAAGCAATCGAGATACGTTTAACCGAGGAAAGCAAACTCTCTGAGATGCAGTCGGGCATCGCTACTCATCCATATACACATGATCATAATATGAATAATACACCACCTGTAATTGTTATCGAACAGGCGGAGGTGTCAGTGGAGACTGAACCAAGCATTGTTGTTAAGTATATGGATGATGAATCATAACATATTGTTAATCTCTTTTCTGGGAAATTGGAGTTAAATGCAATTCTCGTCCTAGCGAAAATCTAGTTCAGACTGAAAGTTTCGGACTCAACAGGCTAATATGGGACAAAACTTTAACCCCGTTTCTCTTTATTATAAATTGCAATTCTGTTCCAACAATACAATGACAATTATACGAAGGTATACTTTTTTTTTCATCATATTTCCTTAAAAATTTGTACAATCAATTCTAACATCGTTGCATAATTCGGAAATAAGATTTAATTGTGACTGGGGCAAATTGGTGAAATATTTACCAAATAAAAAACATGCATACAAAGAATATTTAATTTCGCTGAAAAAGATACAAAAAGGTATTCTCTACTGTTTGCTTAACCTATTAATGAAACACGATTTGGAGAGGCGCATATATCTTGTGTGATATTTTACGGTCCTGAAATACAATAAGGCCGCACTCTGGGAAAATCGGGCTGAAGGCATGTGTCTTAAGTATTGT